>VZUA01082291.1:38191-59434 GCA_013401035.1 Horornis vulcanius | reverse complement strand
TGGTTGCAATTTTCTGTCAGTCTCCAGTACAAGTTAAGGCCTTGCAGGAGCCTTGTAACATGTATTTTACACCTCAAAACCACAAGAGAAACATGAAGCCAGGGATTTAATCCTTTCCATTTAGGATGACTTGGCAGCAGCCAATAAATCACAAAAAGCTGGTAATGTTACCAAGTTCCTCCCTTTAAAACACGAGCAAAAAAGCCAAGCTCATACCAGTACATCTCTCTGAATCCCACTTAACCTGAAATCATTGTGTATTACTTTACCCCTTTACCTGCTTACACCAGTGGCTGATAAAGTCATCTGTTTTCAGCTGCTTGCTAAGGGTCCACTAAAGGAAATTCTTTGGCGATCTGGAAGGTTATCTGTACCTGTCTCCTACCAAGTTCCTTGCTGCCAGAGGGATGGACAGCATCAGCTTTCAGCAATATACTACAGAAAAAGAAGGAATAAAAATTATTTTTCAAGTCCTGAAGCTGCCCATTGACAGACCTCACAATTCAAATGAAGATACCTACATAGGTAGAAATTAGCAACCAGTAGTGAAAACTTGAACAAAAGTTTCTCTTAGAGAAGGTGATATGTGATTTTTGAAGGTTTACCACTGTATTGAAGTAAATTAGCACATATTACCAGGTAATATATACAAATAGATGGTGGTGTTTCCAAGAGCATGGCCTTCAGGACTCATTTCCCAAAGAGGTCTATGGGAATTCTGCAAAGGTCTTACCAAAATCATTTTGGTCAATGATGAGTAATTCTGGAAACTTCTATCACCCACTAGGGTATAATTGCACCCTGCAAGCACCTGGGCATGCAGTCAAGTGACAGGGACAGGCTTCTGCACTATGGCCCTCAAAGGGCCCCTCTGAGCAGGTGCAGACCCACATCTGCCCAAAGCACCACATTCCTGTTCACTGGCCTAAGAACACAGAAAACACCAAGAGCAGTGTGTTAACAGTGTTTCACACAATGAGAGACACTGCACACATGCAGAGTTTACACAGGGATGCACAGGAAACTGATGTGATGAAAAACAAACCACAGGAGAACAAAATTTAAAAAATGTCCTAAAATGTGCATTTTATTTCATATAATTATACAATGTTTACATACAGGTATACTTTTAAGAATGCTCAAAGAAAGTGTGAAAAAAGTGAGGCAAATATCAGTTTAAAAATTCCTCCCCTACCCCAAAACCCCACAAATAAAATACATTTTAACACAATCTCTTCCAAATTAATGTTTTGTCCTGAATTTATTGAATCTTTCATTTCAACATGAAAAATACAATCGAATGAAAACTCAAGGTGAAATGCTGACCTACACTTCTGTATTGAGTTGCAAGAATACAATTTAAAACCTTCAGAAGGCTTCACTTGTCTCCATTGCTTATATATCTTCATTTTACTGAATTAGAAGGCACAGAAAGTCCAAATTCTCACAGATCAGTCAAGTTCTGATAAAAATAAATTACTGTGCTGAACTACTCCTGACTCGTCTGATATCAAACAAAAGACTTCAAGTAGAACCTTTTGTTCAAAATAGCACCATTTCCACCTGATCTCTCTTGAACATGAATCATTCTTCTCGTGTAAAAGTTGTGTAGTTGGCACTTGAGGTGGGACACTTTCTGCCACAGCCAGGATTCTTCAAAGACTAAGCAAACCAAATTGCTGAACTCTCTACAAAGTGTAGGTAACATTTTTGTTGGGAAATGGCACGTTTAAACTATAATGTAATGTTGCTTAACCCGCATATGGCTTGCCCATTTTGGTGTTTCCCTGACCCCTGCTTGATAATTTAGCAGATGTTCTTTGTGACTGTGGTGAAACTAAAATAAAGACATGTTTTTGGGGCTTCACGGCAAGCAGGTGTAAAAATAATAAAACAAATAGTGTGGTTGACGCTAAGAAGGTTTTCACATGTTGTTTAACTCCAGTAAAGTTTGATCCAGCATCTGATGCATACTAAGGTTTTCTTCTTTGGCATGCGCCACTTTCTCTGTTGTGGGATTAGAAAATTAAAACATGAATAGCAGTTCTTTGGAGGCACTGATTCTCAGAACATGAAGGCATGCAATCATCATTTCTCTCAGAGGGTTTAGAAAGTTAAGAAATGTGCATGCTCATAAATACCAACATTTCCAGATAACACAACTAGAGAGAATTCTAAATTAATAAAACAAACAGCAAGTAATGCAACTTTAGAACTGTTTACAGCTGCATTTTTTAAGAAAATGCACTGCCAACAATGTTCTGGAAGCTCTTTGCTTATAGATATGTAAAATAATAAGTGGGTTTTTTCTTTTTTTTTTTAGGTAGGCAATAAAGAAAATAAGTTCTTTGCAGATACACATTAAAAGTTTCATAGAATTCAAAAACACAAAGAACAAAACAATTAAAACTATTATAGTTTTCAGTGAAGTGACCATAAATAAATTTATTTCTTCTAGAAAATAAATAAACTCGAAGTTAGTAGCCTTATGTTGCATGCACACTTTCATAGGACAATCACTTAACACACATAGTTGATACAATAAGTGAGCATAATGTTCTGGTGGTGCATCCTACCAGGATCCAGCAACTTCATACTATGCAAGCATACCTTTAAACTGATTGAGTATTGTCAGATGGAGCTCCCATTCTTTGTTTTTTAAATGTCAAATACAAGCCAAATTCATAGCAAGGCAAAATTATCACATCAAAGTCTCCAGACAAAACAGCTGTAAGTATCCTTTAAGTTGGTTTTGAAATACAGAAATTCTAGTGAATATTCTTCTCTCACTGTGGTAAAAATCTTAGGGCAAATTCATGCTGCCACATAAACTGAGTGCCATTCTGCAAGGCAGGCTGTTACTTTTTGGATACTGTTAGCAAAATCCTGTAGCTCTTTACTTAAGTGGAAAGAAGCTACTGCACAGCAGAAGAGCTTAGTGCTCTGCCAAAATAGGTGTGCAGACATAATGAAAAGCCTCATCCAGAAGAAGCATTTCCATATTTCCCAAGAGAAACTGAGAATTTCTTTCATTAATTTACCACAGAATCAACAGCTAAAAAAAATAATCAGTTTCTAAGTTTCTTGCTTATTTCTACATTTGCTGTTTCATTCTTAAAGGAAATTTGGAAGAAGGTGTTTTCAAACAAGTTAACAATATAGTCACACTAAAGTTTAATCCTCATTCAATGCCAGCTTTAGTTCATTAGTTAGGCGACTGTTTTGCTCAAGTTGCAGGTAGAGTTGGTCTGTACAGGCAGCAAGCAGGTTAGAAGGGAAAAAAGAGGCAGAATGAAGACAGATTAGACAGAGAAAACAGTTAAATAAGAGTTAATAAAGAAACTGGTCACATGACAGACAGTTCAGTAACATAGAGAGAAACATTTTACCTCTGTTTCTAGAAATCTAGCAATTAAATAGCTACTCCAAGGAACAGCTATTGTACCAAATGAAGAACTGGCTATGAATCCTGTTGTGGGGAACAGCTGTGAGACACAAACTGGAATAGAAATGGAAGAACTGCAGCTATATTCCTAGAAGTACTAAGTCGTGCTTTAGTCTTCTGCACAGTGTGAATCTGAAAGATTTGTTTTATGAGTGCCATTTTTCTTTGCAAACTATTTAAGGTGTGGTTTGCAAACTATTTAAGGTGTGGTGGAACCTCATCTGCCAGTAGAGAGAAAGCAATTGCACCACAGCCAGTGTAAGTAACAGCAGGAGAGATGCTAATAGGCAACTAACATCAGGAGTATGGACTCAGCCCATATTCCTTTCCTAGGAAATCTGATGGGCTGAAATGTTATTTCTGATAAAATGTACTTGTGTTACTTGAATCAACATGTTTGGATACCTTTAAATTGCCAAGTTTTACTTTGCAAGAAAACAGACTCATATTTGGTGAAAATAAAAAGGAAGGATGAACACCTTGCTCAAAAACAACAAACAAAGAGGACAATTCATGTTGAAACAGAACAGCCACAGCCATGTTGTGACAGCACAGTGAGAGTTGCTCTGCAGAGTGAAAAAAATGTTCCACAATGGCTTTTGACTATCTTGTGTTCTCCAATTGTCCATGTTCCTCTCAATAGCCTAACTGCACTCCTGACCTCTTGATCCTAGATTATTCCCCTACAGGAAATGACTGTTTCTGATTCTTTTCCACAAGCTGCCTAACAGCTTCCACAGGAATCCTCTTCCCCTGCAGGCACTGGACAAGGCAAAGCTGTGCAGTGAGCTGGTCTGCAGGACATGCCTGTATGGTGAGCAACTCCTCCCAGCTTCCTCCCTAGCCCAAACTCCCACAGCCAGCTCAGTAAAGCCAGGGCACGTTTCACAGCTCTAATCCTGCACCAGTAACAAATGGATCTTGTCCCTCTCATCATGATAATGTCACATATATGTCGAAAAAAACATCAAAACTTTAGAGCAACTAAAATGTCACTTTGTCTGGCAAAGTGTATGTTATTCAAGTTGTTATTTAAAAACGAATCGTGAACTTATGCTTACCATCATGACAGAAATCTCCTCTCTGAGTGAGACAGAGATTTACAGTATTTCTCAATTTCCAAAACATCTAAATCCCCCAGTAAAGCACTTCCCAAGTGTACAGTGAGCCCTTGATTCCCCACGGGCCACGTGTCCATCTGCTCCATAGGCAGAGCCTGGCTCTGCAGGAGCCCCAGCAGTGGAGCAGGGAGTTCTGGCTCTGTGCAGAGCCAGCAAAGCTCAGCCTGTGCTCAGCAGAGCCCAGAGCCAGCCCTGCACTCCTGGAAGAAGCCTCAGGCACAAAAACAGCCAGACAGGCACAATAACACAACTGAGGGTGCTGAACTACACTGGAGAGGGGAACCACAACAGCTCCCTGGAGTGAAGATCAGTGCAGCAGGACCAGCCAGGAATTCTGCACGCAGCTACCTGGGGATCCACATTACACTGCCCATTTCCAGGACTCTGTCCAGCAATCTGTCATCCTTCAGTGCAGAGCTGATCATGTATGACTCACACAAAAGGCAAAATTTTAATACTGATATTTAAAATCACTATGTTAAAATTTGCCTGTTTCCTACAATGGATTTTGGGGTTTTTTATTTACTTTTCCTAAGAAACACCAGTATTGCAAGGAATTGAGTGGAAAAAAAAATCTCTGCTAAAACAATGAACCAAAACACAATAGATTAAGAAGCTAGAGTTGCTGTAGCATATTTTACTCTGGCTCAGATGAGAAGTTACAGCTGACCACATTCCCCCTAACTCTTGCACTTGTAAAATTATTAGCCTCAATCATTTAACAAATGCTCATCCCATTATATTTGGTTAACTTTTATGTATCCCATTCTGTTTGGTTACCCCTCACACACAGCCACTTACTGTATGTCAGTTGAGGAGCAGTAAGTTACTGAACTTTATTACTTGAACTATCTGTGATTGCTGATATCTATCCTGTATTTGGGCTTCTGCCCCCAGCCAGCAACATTAGGATGTGTCACAGGCAGTAAACTGGGATATGCCAAAGTTATCCAAGGGTGGCAGGCCAGGAAGGGAATGCATGCATTGGCAAGCCTTATTTGGAAAACAAGTTTTGAGGAGTGAAGAAAATCTAGTTTAGGCTGCACTGTTGAATAATCTTGAAGCTGAACAAGAAAGATGTTTACATTATTCTACAAGTTAAAAACTACAATTCAGCTATGGTATAATGAATTTATTTAGCTTTGGTGACTTAGGAACTTTAGCAATATATAGAGTTACTGCATCACCAAAAATCAATCTGGTGTTCACTTTCATGTGAACTGGAAAATAAATTCTTTCACTGTAATGTGAATAAAGTTAAAGTAAGGCAATAAACCCCCTAAAAAACGCACAAGATGTCACTATTTAATGCTTCATCCTTAATTAGACAGTGACGAATCAGCTGAAACCTGAAATCCATGATGTTCCACTTTGCAGCAAATTTCATTAATAGTATAATCACAAAAATTTTCCTACTCCAGCTTTGAAACACTTCTGATGAGCCTGCAATTCAAACTCACAAGTCTGAACTAAGCACAAATGGAAAGTGGAAAGTCAACCAAAACCTCCCCAATGAACTTCCAATCCTATCGTGCCACTCAAGAAAAATATATTGTAAAAACCCCAAAATGTTAGCAAGCATCATCTTTGCTGAATAACTGAGGCGTGAAAGAGGAAAAACTTTTTTGCAAAACATTTCAAGGATTATTTTTGGGTGAAAAAGACTTGAAGTTTTTGATGCTGCCTCTTTAAATCTGTCTCAAATATATAAGTTAATGAACAAATACATTTAAATAAAGATAAGAAGTCTTCAGCATAAAGCCAAGAAAAGATTTCAGGCTTAAAAGTGAAAAATCTGGTTACATCAAGGATGTAACTGCTCTCTCAGCCATGCTCCCACGACCAAGTGACCCCAAGGAAGTAATGTCCTTGCAAATTTTATCCTAACAATAACAACTGGAAAAATTCCTATTACATCTATTTGTCATTTTATCTGCAGCAGAGTTTGAGAAAATTTAAGATAATAACTGGTCAGTTTTCACCCCGTCCCTCACACTGCACTTGCTGGTTTGGCACTGTCAACATTCAGGCAAAAGTGTTTTCAGCTAAAAAATGAAAACACCAAAAAATGAAATCCCTAATGGCATAAAAGCGCAAATTTTATTAATAACTTAAATAGTTATTTAAATAAATAAAAGGCAAAGGAATAGCAAAAGGGATACAGCTGGGATATTTATTTTACATTGAGAAATGTAGTTTCTGTACAGCAGAGCACAAACAGAGCATGTTCTGAGAGAGGTGATAGAAGAAGAGTCAACTAAGCTAGAAGACAGGACAATGAACCCATGAAACATCCAAAGCTTGGAAAGATGTTTTATCCAACCCGATGAAGATGTCTTTGGAGAACTGAAGCAAAGAAAATTATCTGCATGAAAAGAAAAAGTGAGATAAGGCAGAAAATGAAAAAAGGTGCAGTAAAGACTTCCAAAAAAGCAGCAATGGCACAGCAGAGTCCAGCATGCTGAGATGACTATGCTAGAGAAACAGCACACCATGCTGAGACTGGAATGATACAGTCATGTCCTCATGTACCAGTAGAGTACAATTTTAAGTCTGTTTTCCACTTAGAAATATCCCAAATTGAAGAAATACTGTAATCTCTGTATACAGAGGAGGAAAAAAAGAATCCATTTGCTTGATAAGCCACTGAGCAAAACCATATGTTGGGAAGGAATTTTAAAAAAATCAAAGCATACAAAGCAGGCAACATTAGACCTCGACTAAAATGTTGGTAGAGAGAAGGAGGAAAGTAATGAACAGACATGGGGACAAAAAAAACATAAAGAAAAAACCATTTTAAATATGGGTGCACACGAAATGCGTTTCAAGCTCTAAGCAAACTTGTTGAAAGCACGCCTGGGCTTCCAAAAAGGAATGCTGGGATTAAACATTGCACCTCCTAAACGCCTGAGAGCCACAGCTCTTCCCCTCTCCCGTGTCAGCTGCAGTGTTCATGCATGGAAAAGCGAAGGTAGCACAGCTGACCTCTGTTCAGAGTCCGTGGAACCAGAGTCAGTTTGTGTCAAACACCAATGAGTCACCTTACAGCTGCTGACTCTCCTACTTTCCTGCCACTCTTTATTTTTCTCTTTATGACTAAAGTTGCTATTACCACATTTTTGGTGTATGCAAATAAAATTACTACTGCTATTCAGAAAATATGCAGAAGCAACCTACAATTCAATTGTTGCCTTTATGGGTTTTAATGACAAGGTATTTGAAATCCATTTCCACATGTGATTCAGCTGGTAACAGCTGAAATCCTCAGAGCAGTTATGGAAATTTAGATAAACACTTTCTACTGTCATCAATAGAGAACACAGCTAAATCTAAATTTCTCTGACATTTTTGCAGGAACTTTGCCAGAGCAAAAAATGTGACAGCAGGCAAAGGGAATACACTCTGAATGTAACATACACCACAGCAATTTTCTTTGGTAAAACATAATGGGCCTGGTAGATAATGCTTGAACAGAGGTGAACTGAAAGGATAAACACAGAGCTACAAACAAAGGGCAACCACAAGACACAAGGATTGCAGACGCAGAATCAAAGAGTAACCACAAGCTTACAAAATCACCATGAGTATTTACCAGGCTTGGCACAACACTCACCCACACTCTGCCAGGGTAAAGCAATTGTTCATGGTATTTTGTACACCTATTCTCTCTAAAGGAAAGCATCTCCCACTACAAGGGAGCATCATTTCACAAGGCCGGTACTGCGCAATCAGTGAGGGCGGGGAAGCAGGAGAGGGCACAAGCTGGGAAGACATTTACATGGAAGTCATATCATTGAGAGCGTGGTCCAGCTCCTCACTGATGGCTTTGTACTTCAGTTTCTGAGCATAGAGCTCATCTAATGTTCCCCCAGGGAAGGCAGAGGTGTGCAAGGAAATGGAGCAGGATCATGGGATGGAAGTGAAGGTGGTGGCATGGGGATACCATCCAGAAGCCGTAGTAGGTGGGAAGAGTGCACAGAAAGAAGTGTTGTGACAGACAAAATGAAATAAAATTAGAGGAGAATAAAAGAAAGAAAACGTTGAACAGTTCTATGCAACAAGTTCATTAACTGCACTGCCAGTGGGGCAACCTGTGATATACAAAAAACCAAGAAGAGTACAAAGCAAGTAAAAATCCATGTTCACTGCCCTGGATTTTTGTTTTAATGCTTTTTTTGCTTTAATTAGGAAGGGACACAGGAGCTAGGGAGAAAAAGATCCAAAATATGGGGCTCAAGGAGGATATTACCATTTTCTACCACTTTTTTTTTTAAGCCATTCTGGTTTGTGTGATGTCAAACTCAGCTTCTTACAGCAATTTTTGTTCCTTCTAAACACTTATCTTTCTTCTCTGCTTCCTTCCCGAGTCAGGGATCATAAATTTTCAGCAGCTACTTAGGCATTTCATCACCTTCATGCAGAATCCACCTGCCACGCCATGCAATTTAGCTTCTTCAAATCCTGTACTTAGTGTAATGCACCTAAATAGTGAACTCCATATAACTTCAAATTACAAAGTCCTACTGAATTATTTTCTCCAGAGGCAGCTCTCTGCTGCAGTTCTGATAGGTTTATCAAAACCTTACAAACAAACCCTGTCAAGTTAAATAAGCTGTTCTTCTGATACAATCTATTAGCTTTACCCAAACCCAGCAACTGGTTTATGCCACAAAATACCTGCCCCAACCCACACTTATCACAGTAATAAATTAGGTTAGCTTGCTACATTCCTAATTATTGCAAACATAATGCAATAATATGCTTCATCAGCTTTTTACTAAGATGATAATAACACTTGTCACCTGATCATTTACCCTGTAACATTTCTATATTTTCAAATAGAAGAGTACAAAGCAAAAAAATGGAAGGAGTATTGAGAACAAAAGAGAAAAAGTAATAGGCAAGAGCAAAACACTGTTCACCTAGAGCATTTAAGTTATCTATACATTTCATTTGGAAAATATTTTGTCTACTCCTCAGGCAGATCCATTTATATGAGCAGGACAAGCCAGCCCAGTAGAACTGGGTACTAAAAAAAAACCAACAAAACCCCACACAAGAGAAAAATAAGAGATGTATTTCTACAGTAAGTAGAAAAATAACCTCCATACCTTCTAGGTCATCAATGCTCTTCTCCAGCTTGGTTACTGACCTCTCAGCAAACTCAGCACGGGTCTCAGCCTGAAGTCAGGACAAACACAGACTACTTTAGGAAACACACACAGTACTTAGGAGTAGAGAGAAATAATTCAAATTTAAAAAGTACAGTGAGAGGAGGCAAATAATATGGCTAATATAAACTAATTTCTAGGGGAGATATTTAACATTAAACTGCTTCAAAAATGGTATTTCAGTCTTACAGCATCGAAGTAATGTTTATACTAAAAGAATCAAAGGTGCATTGGAAGATACATTGCAAAGAACAGCTCTAATTTTACCTCCTTCAGTTTGTCAGTCAGAACTTTAATCTCCTCTTCATACTTGTCTTCTTTCTGTGAGTACTGTAATTAGAAAGAGGATCACTGGTATTAGATGGGTATTCTAAATATAGCAAAAAGCCCCACATTCGAAACTCTTGTAATAGATTATCTGTACACAAGAAATTGTTATAGGTAAAACAGAATTAATTCCACTTGGAAGGCTGTGGTAATACAGTTTATTACAAGAGTCAAACTTCCCTTGAGTTTCATTCCAGTGCAATATGGTGGGAACTTCGAGAAGAAATTAGTATTACAGTTTTAAAGAGGAACATCTTTTGGAGAAATTTAATGTTAGTACACAGTGCCATTTTGTGCCACAGGGACATTCTACAATTAACACTTAATCCTGTCAGAGTACTCAACAGAACATGTGGCCAAATAATAGTGACCTAACTGGAACTACAAGATATGCTATGGTCCAATAGGAGCCAAATATGAATTGAGCAGTAAATCCAAATGCCTCAACTGACCACAGCCCTGAAGAAATGCTGCAAAGTGATTGGCATACAAAGGAAACCCCATAGGCCAGACGACAGTGTAAGGGACACATTCTCACATAAGTCTCTAGCCTACCTTCTCAGCCTGAGCCTCCAGCGACTTCAGGTTGTTGGTCACAGTTTTCAACTCCTCTTCAAGCTCAGCACATTTGCTGTTATTTTGGAGGGAAGGCAGGAAAGGGGAGGATGGAAGATTCAGTCAAGCAAAAGAAACAGGAGAAAACAGGGGGAAAAGATAGAGAAAAATGAAAACAATTACAGGGCAAAAGAACGGCCTCAAAAGCAGCTGATCCATCACAGACTGAAAGCAGTTCTTTGTGATGCCAAATACCAGTTCAAGTGCACATTAAGACAATGACCAGACAGAAATTTATCTACAGCTCTTGGCTTACACGGAAACATTTACAGAGCTTTTACACGTGAGACAGTTCAGCTTCTTTTGGCTGCACAGGAGATCAGTTTTAAAGATAAAAATCAATAAATTAAAAAAAGAGACCAAAGAAAACCACCAAAGCAAGATGCAAAGGGAGTAAAGAGCACAGCAAGGACTTGTTACTACTGAGTGAGTTAACCGGCTATGGAAGCTGAAAGACTCGGGTTGCAGTTAAACCTAAAAACTGTCTATTAGTATCAGTACCTTATCCTCTGCAGCCATTAATGCTTTCAAGTTTTGATCCATTATTCTTAACTGTTCCTCCAGCTGTCGGACTTGGCTGTTAGTGAACACATGAAATGCACAAAAGCCATTCACAAAATCAGTGTGCAGGTACAGCATGCAGTGACAAAACACACGCGCACACACATAGCAACACATTTACTCTGGCACCGACCATTTATTTCAACAATTACAGTAAATGAGCAAAACATAGCTTTGAGCTGAACACACAGTGTGCTGCCAACGTTTCATGCAGTTACAGTTCTAATCTAGCACCTCACATACATCTCAGGGCAGTTCCACACTTACCTTTCTGATAGTTCAGCACGCTCCTCAGCGCGCTCCAGGTCACTCTCAATGATCACCAGCTTACGAGCCACCTGCAAGGACAGGCAAGGGACAATCATGGATATTAAGTTGCTGCACTACATTTATTATGTTGTCTATACTTTATAAACTATATTATGTTGTCACCTCTTTCTAGAACCTACAAAGCAGGGGGCTGAGCCTCTTCATTTTTTGGTCAACACATGAGTTTTGATTATGTGATATCTTCATTATTCATTTGAGACTTAGTTATCTGACATTTTTCAAGACCTCCTCTTCATTCACCAAAAGGCAACTGAAAAATACTTCTCCCCCTAAGAGCTTAGGGAATACTCTCAAAACATTTTAGTGAAAGATCTAAGCACAGATCTCCTGTCACTTTGTCCCTTGATGTATCTAAGTGCCTGATTTTCCTTCCATAGCTGTGAANCTTAAAAGGCAAAAGAGAAAAACAAAAATTACAGGCACAGCCTAATGGGCTTCAGAAAGAGATGACCTGCACTCAAGAACTGACCTCTTCATACTTGCGGTCAGCCTCTTCAGCAATGTGCTTCGCCTCTTTAAGCTGGATCTCCTGGATTTCCATCTTCTCTTCATCCTTCTGGGCTCTATTTTCAATGACCTTCATTCCTCTGAAAAACGTGAAAAACGGGAAATGCAAGGTTCAGGGCTTGCCAGTTTATCTCCAGCTCTACTACTTGTGGAATGTGATTTTCAGACAGTTGTATTCAGGTGAATGAAGCACATCAGACATTGAGTCCTCACATCACAGATTTAGTCCCGTGCACTTACATTTCAGAAGTTCAAGGAACAAAACACATCTTGGAAGGAAGAAAAAGTGTGATTTGTTTAGCTCTTACTGTAGTTCAGCTGTAGGATTCTTTTTCATTTTAAATTGCAGGGAAAACCATAGAAAGGTAAACAAAGGGTGTTGCTTCTAAAGACCTAATAAGACTGAAAACATCTGTGCTTTTACACTCATGAACAGCATGTTACAAACCTTGCAGGACTGACAAGAATCATGTCTGTGGGCCAGATTCCCCTGGGTTTTGCATGTCAGAGCCCTAGAAGCTCTCTGTGCTCTCTAAAAGCAAAATTTAAATCCTTCATAACAAGAAGCACTGTGTGTTGCACATATCTGATCCAAAATTACCTTATATGTTTCCAAACATACTGTGAGTCTCTGGCACATTTCTTTTCAACAGACTGCATCCTTAGTAACATAGAAATACACATGCAGAATGTGTGGGTTTCTTTCACAATAAAAAGTTCTATCAGAGGTATAAAATACAACTGGAAGAAGAGAGATGATCTTCCAAAGTCATAAATTTTGAGTTCCTAACTTACATTATGGACTTCTGGAAATCTTAAGGAATTATCAATCTCTTTCCTTTGCTCAACTTCACGTACCAATCTTGCCAACAAGAAAACCAAAGCCTCTTCCAGCACTTCGCTATTCTCCAGGTGAAATCTTCTACCCACAATGAAAGCAAGAATCACCCAACAGCACAAGAGTATCATAGGGAGCTGTCATCCAGTAAGAGAAGTCTGGGCTGGGCCAAGCAGTTTTCCTAGGATGTGGCATGATACATCAAAAGATCTACCACACTTAAATCTCATCTTCACAACTGGAAAAGAATCCAAGCCTAGGTATTTGGGACATCTCTATAGACAAGCTGTAACTGAAGTCCATGTATGCAAGGGAAGAGTAGATTACACATGTTCAGAGACAGAGGAGTGGTTTATTTCCCTAACCCACACCCTGGCAATTATGATCTTTGTCATAAGGGTAACAACCCACCTTTCGCTCTCATCTGCAGCCTTCTCAGCCTCCTCCAGCTTCTGCAGGGCAGTAGCCAAGCGCTCCTGAGCCCGATCCAACTCTTCCTCAACCAGCTGGATGCGTCTGTTCAGAGAAGCTACCTCACTCTCAGCCTGAGCACAGGAAGAACAGAAATTAATTCATAGTAAGGCACACATCTTCCCTTGAAAAAGGTTACCCCATTACCTGCTAGTGCCAAATAACAGCACTTCTGTAATTTCTGACTTCATCCAATAAAAAGTCCATACACTGAGATGTACATGATTGAATTGTGAGGTTATTGCATAACAAAGAAAAAAGTCATTAATGCTTGCTTTCAGTGAAGCACATCAAGGACTGTACAATTTGTACTAGAAAGAACTGCACAGGAAGAATTATGCACCATTACCCAAATATTTTCCGTTATTGTATTTGCAGCCATTAATTACACACCATCCCTTTTTCTAATCAAATCAACACAAACTAATTACTCAATTCTTCTGTTACCCAAATTCCTTTATTTATGACCTTTAACCATACTTTGTAAGAATTGTCCCGACATTTCCTTGAGTTCAGTAAGAAGGGTTCAGTGTAAACATGTAAAAACACACCTGGATCAGCATTTGCAATGAGACAGCTCACACAGAGGGAGTATGAGAACATTTAAGAAGTGCCCGGATACCCAGAAGTTTTGTTTACAGGAAAGCTGTGCAAGAGTTGACCAAAAAGACACCAGCAAGTGCCCTGCTACAGGCAGCAATCCCTTAAAACACCTTTTTTTTTTTTCCTCCCATAGTTCCATTTGCAATCTTCCCCTAAATTTGCCTTTCTTGAATTACCTGTTTACTTAACCTTCTGTACAACACTTGCAACTCATCTGCCTCTTATCATTACAAGCTACTACATATTACAGCCTCAAACCTAGACTTGTTTAAGTTGCAGAGTAAGTTCTAAAACAGCCTTCTGGTGGTAACCTCATCATTAAACTTACTTTCTTTTAAAACTATATGAAGCACAAAGTATAAATAAAAGGTTAACTATTGTAAAAAGTTAATTACTTCAGAGAATAACAATTAATACGGAAAACTAACATATATGATGTATATTTGCTATATCCCGATTTCCTATGATGTCTAGCTGAGGGGAGAACCAACCCTCTGGCAAAAGTAGATACCAAAAGTATTAGTTTGGTAGTTTTTCTTCTCTAACCAGAGGTAGCTGGATACAGTTGTCCACTTTCTTGTGTTATGTACAGCAAAGACTTTGCTGTACACAACACAAGAAAGAATAACTTACAGGCCAGACAAGTAAAACCTTTGACATAAAAGTAACGATGTTCAGCTAGAATGACTGAAAGTAACACAAAAACAGGGAAACAATTATATCTTTGAACATTAATATGCATTGACAGCGAACACATAGAACCAGAAGGAGAAGAGACTTCATCCTTAGAGATCCACATTAATCCAAATATAAACATTTAGCTATGTAATCATGCAGTAGTATTCCAAACCTGTGGTTTTGGACTTCTGGCTTTAAAACAGTAAGAATTTGAACTTTCAGATTTAAGAAAGAAAATGACCTTTCATAAAGGCTGCCCTAGGGAAATTTGTAATGTTACAAGTTAATTATTATCATGTCAAGACTTCTTGTCATGATAAGAGCATAAAATGTGCTTCAAAAACACAAGGTGACTAAAGTTCAAGTTTTCACTTCCTGTTCCAGTAACTCACTAAGAATTTACCAACCAGCCTTATATGGCCCCCGATATTCTTCTGCAGAGTAGGACTTCTCTCCTTATATGGCAAGGAAGGAAAAACCCCAGTGACATTTGGGGCACTCCCACTGCTACCATGAAAACACAACCTGCGTTTCTGCCGTGGCACTTACACACCACATATTTTTACAATGAGTGATGACATGGATAAGTTACCACTGGGTGTTAATTACCACTATTATAAGGGAGATTCTGTTTTCCAGAAGGAGGAAGAAAAATGCATTTTGAAAAAGTAATTACCAACAGCTCCTTGAGACGTACCTATTCAAACCAGAAGATTCTTTTTTAAGGGAACGGCTGCTAATCACAGCCTTGAAACTTTTAACAATCTGGTTTAACAATCAAAAGCTGGAGGCTGTGCTACATTTTGGCCACGGCTGTAGCTTTTTCATTGTCTGCGTATGTGTATGCTGCACAGGAAGAAAAAACCCTCATGTAACAACCCTAGCTGGTCACACCCCGTCCATGTAAGGCTTCCCGCTGACGGAAGGGGCAGATTCACACCTCAGCTCGCTTGCTGCAGTGCTCTCAAAGCCTCCCTCAAGCATGCAGAAATACAGCTGCAACAATAAAAGCCCTCATCTGTAGCCAGCACTGACAAAAAAGCACACGTCTACATGTGCCTGGGAGTTCAGTTTTCAGCCTTTATTCAGCCCAGTACTGACTCCTCCACACAAAAACTTAAACACCATGTAAATGTACTCTGCAGAATTCCACACCATCCACATAAACCAACTCCAGGGAAGAGATAAACATTAACCTTTAGGGTCCTAAGACTTATTGCAAAGTAGCTGAACTCTTAAGGGAAGACTTCACCAGAAGGCTGTAATCGCTCCTCCAGCACTATTCCTTCTGCCACAAAAGTTGACAGCAAATCTTCCTTCTTCAATGGAAATTTCTTAATATGTTGTTCAGAATAGTACATATTAATGAAAGGAGGAATATTTGTTTTGTTTACCCCACAAAGTTTGGAAAACAAGTAAAAGATTTTTAAAAACAGAAACTCTTATGAAATGACTTATGGCTGTTCACTGAAAAAAACGGATATGCCAAGTGATCTGCAAGAATGCAATAGTTACACAAGCACAAGTAGCCATATTTTGGTCCATAAGGAAGATCACCTGCAACTAATCAGGAGGCTCTTCCTTTGAACTTACTGCCCAGAATGTGCAGAAAGGCCCATATTATAAGGAAATTAAATAACCTGCATTTTTTTCTATTGTAATAAACTACATAAGAACTTTGTTCTTTTTCTTCATTTTTATGCAACCACTGAAGACACTGAAACTGCCTCAAAAGAACACTGTATATTTTACAACAGGAAACATTAAACTACAGCTGCTGGAACTCCCAAAGGTCAGCGATAAGACAAACCCTATCAGATTCTTTTCATTGGGATTGCCACCCATAATTACATCTCTCTGCTACGTAAGCCTATGCTGCTCACACCTGATCTTGCCTCTGCCTAAAATCAAGCCCACCGTTCCTTTCCCCTCTCGGCGAGCAGCTTTGATGAACACACGCTACAGATGCACAGCGACTGGGGCTGAACGCTCACGCTGTCGGGGTGTTGTCAGCTACTACGGGCCATCTCAGGTTCAGCCTTACGTACTTCCCAAGAGTCGCCATGCTGACTTCCCACAGATTAATTCGTCTGGATGGGATAAGAAAACCAGGACTTGTGCGGGGAAAAACCTCATAAAACCTTGCTCGTACAATACAAGCCTAATACAAACCAAACATCTCGCCTAAGTCCAACCAAGCTCGGGGTTTTGCTGCTGGCGAGCACACCTAGTGCTGTCTCCCTGCGCACCGCACCTGGGCCCGGCCCCACGCCGCACTCGGGTTACCGAGCCGGGGAACGCAGCACTGCGGGCCGACCCCACGGCCATCCCGGCAGGTAACATCCATCCTGCCGGACACGGCGGCGAAGGAACCGGCCTCCCACTCCGCCGGCCGGGGAGGCAGGCGGGGCAGCCTCGCCCCGAGACCCGCGCCCCCATCCCCCGGGCCCCAGCCGGGCCGAGGGGCGGCCCTACCTCCTCCCGCAACGCCCGCTCCTGGTCCACCTCCCGCTGCAGCCGTCCCGCCCGCTCCTCGGCGGCGTCCGCCTGCTCCTGCAGGCTGCGAATCTTCCTGCGCACGGCCTCGAGCGAGCTCATCGCCGCCATGCCCGCGCCTCGCCCAGCCCGCGCCGCCTCCCTCCGCCCGCCGCAGCCCCGGAAGTCCCCCCGCGCCTCAGCGCCCCGGGGCGGGGCTGCCGGCACCGGGGCGGGGACGGAGGATGGTCCAGCCGTCCTGGGGATGGGCTGGTCCTAGACGGGAATCGGCCGGTTCTGAACCGGGATGGGTCGGTCGTGGCAGTGAATGGGCCGACCCTGGCTCGGTCCGGCCGGGGTTGGGCCGGTCGTGGCTGGGGATGAGCCGCTCCTGACCGGGGCTGGGCCGCTCCTGCCGGGGCTGGGCCGTTCCTGCCGGGGCTGGGCCGCTCCTGCCGGCAGCGCGGCCGTGCCCGGTGGATGTGCCGGGGCAGCAGCGCCGCCTGGCGGCACAGCGCGCGAGGTCCCGTGGACCGGACCGGACCGGGGCCGGGCTGGAGCCGGGGTCAGACCCACCCTTCCCCCCGCAAACCGCCCCATATGAGCATCATAAAACGCCATCGAGCAACCCGCCAGATGCTGCTGCACCCGGCCTGGCTCCTGAAACGCTGGGAGGGGGCTGCAGCTGCCCCCTCTCAGGTGGGGTGGCTCGGGGGATGTGCCTGGCTTTTGGGAGATGAGTCAAACCGGTCAGGTAAGATTTTCTCGTCCAAGTGTAGGGCGAGTCCATCCCAGCCAGCCGACACTCCCTCCCTGCCTCTGCCCTTTTCCTAAGGCTTGGAACTATCCAAAGGCAAATAAGGCAAATACCGGGTCAACTGCAATGCCCCAAAATATACTCAGCATTGCCAAACAAAGAAATACATTCCTAAACCGTCAGACATATTCCATGCATACAAATAAATAAGGCATTTACCTCGATGAAAACAAGCCAGACACTCTCCCACCCTCCACCTGAGAGAAGACTACAAATAAAATTGCCCTCAACTAGCTTCCAAATGCTGTTTTCCAGCGGGGGAAGGTGGCATGGGGATCAGTTAGGAAGATCCTTAGTTTCACAACGGGAATCTAGTAGCATTTCTCCTGCCTTCATCCTAGGCAAGCTATTTCCAAATAGTCTGCATACTTTTCCATATAAGGAATATCTCCCCTGGATCTATATGCGGTTCCTTTGAACAAGCTAAATAAACGTCCTGCTAGGAAGCTGCCTCTCCTATGGCAGCCATGCACAGAGCAGACATCTGATCCACATTATACACGGATCTCTCTCCCCTGTTCCTTTGAACACTTCTGTTTGTTAAGTTCTTGGGTTCTCTTTCAAAGCTATATAACTTACTTGCCATACTAAAGCTAAACCTTTTTTTTATCCTTTATTCCTTTTAGAAGTAAAATAAGATAAAAGCATGTTGTCTTTCATGCAAAGTTGTTGTTTCTAATGTTTCCTTTTCTGAAAGTATCCTTCATCCCCCTGAAATACTTTGCTTGCTTCATTTGTGGCAACTCCTTTTCATTATGGCTTTGAGGTTGACTTTCAAAGCTGAGCAATAGGAAAAGGAGGTCACTGCTTTGGAAATACTGTAGTTTCATCTAATCCTGTAATTCGGACCTCAGATTTACTCAAGGATAACTGAATTGTCCAACAGCAGCAATAGAGACCAGGACCCTAACTGCACAGACAGTATTCTCCTATGGTTCCATGCATGCAATCCATTAAATGCATGTCAGGGACAGACAGGTGGGTGGGATGAGGGCCTGGGAGAGGCACAAGCTCTTGCCTTATTACCATATAAAGTGCTGAGCTATATATATCTCCCAGCTTGCTCCCAGGATCTCTGTCCTCTGATCTGCAAAACTAGCAAGTATCATTTTCCAGACAATTTTCTGTCACACAAAACTGAACTTTTCTTTTCTAACACGTGCATGCCTAGGAACAGCTCTCTTCAGAACTAGCAGCCCTTGCTCTTTTGGATCTCCCTCCCATCCACCTAATCACTATTAACTCTCCGCTTATGTTTTACTATCAAGACAGTGTTGTTCCAGCCTGAGCAGTTTTACTCATCACCTGAATAGATAAATCACCATTTCTTTCACATCTAGAGTGGCAAGTACACATGAAAAGCACATGTCAAGTGAGCAGAAACCCAATCAGATGCCTCTGATAGCGTGCAAACCTCATGCAGGGAGGCAGTGCTGTGTTTCCCACCTCCCTGTGCAGGAGGTGCCTGGACCCTGCCTTCAGCAGAGCTTTGTAGTGCTGCTGAGTAGGAGTCCAGGCTGTCCTGAGCAGAGGGAGTGTGTGGTTTCTCTATCAGGCTTGTGGTGAAAGGGATGGGGGTAACTTACATCTGTGGCCTTTTTGTCAGCCAGTTCCAACTTTTCCTGTGCATCTTTAAGGGACTCGGAGTATTTGTCCAGCTCATCCTCAGTGGCCTTCAGCTTCTTTTGTAGAGCCACCAGCTCGTCCTCCAGCTGTGATATGGGTGGAAAGCAGTGGACAGGGGAGGGCGGGCAGGAAAAGGTGCAGCAGGCAGTGTGATCGTGCAAACGGAGAGGTGTGAGTGCAGAAGAGACAGGAAAGGACAGACAGACAGAGAGAGAAAGAAGGAGAGACAGTTAGATCCTCTTTGCTTCCAGCAAGGGCACGATACCTTGGCAGCATTCTCCTCTGCGGAGAGGAGGCTGTCCTCAGACTTGTGTAGCTCCTCCAGCACTTGGTCCCTTGAATCCTCCGTCACACGCAATTGCTTTTCCAATTGCACAATGTCATCCTCTAACTAGGTGCACAAGAGGAAATACAATGCACAGATATGTTTTTCCCTTGGCTTAGAAAACTGTGAAATTTATAAATCACTATCCCTTTTTCCCTCCTCCTTCAGGATCTCCTAGAAACGTGCAAACAATGTGTCCTCCTCCCCGAATCGAATAAAGCCCCAGGCGTAAAGGAGAGGGGTTGGAGAAGGACAAAAAAGTGGGGCATGGTCCGGAGAAGGGCGGGAGGGCAGCTGGAATCGGACACATCTGCTGAGTGATGCTGGAGCGGGCGAACACAGCTTTAACTGTCCTTTGCCAAATCGCCGCACATCTGTCCAGTGCTAACAAGGTGTTCTGGGCATCCTCTCTAAGCTGACCCCCTGGGACAAAGGCACAGAGACCACGCAGCTGTCCCAGGGCCCTGTTCCCCAGCTGGAATGGTGGGATCGGGGGAAGGACCTCCTGCCGCGCCCCTAGGAACCTCCAGCCGGCGGCTGCCAGGCTGAACTCTGCCTTAGGGAAAGTTCAACCAGTTCTGCAGGGGCGCGGGGGTGGAACACAAGGTACGGTTAGGGGGAAAGAAGAGGGGAGGAGGGGAAAAAAAAAAATAAAATGAAGAGAGAATAGTCTGGGAAGATTTGCGCCCCGGCGCTGGCTGCGCCCGGGCCCTCGGTGCAGACCTGCTTGCTTCTCTCCTCCGCTGCCTTCTTGTCCGCTTCGGCTTGCTCGGCTCTGTCCAAGGCGTTCTCCTTGTCCAGCTTCAGCATCTGCATCTTCTTCTTGATGGCATCCATGGTGGCGGTGGGTTAGGGCGCGTCCCCGCGCGAACTACTTCCGAAAGAAAAAGTTGAAAAGTTGCGGAGCAGCCCCGAGTCCGGACGCGGGCCCCCGGGGGAGCGGAGCGGAGCTGCCGGGCGGCGGGGTTGATCCGTGCGGGACGGGGCGCCAGCCGAGTGCAAGCGGCGGGCAGGGAGCGCCTCACAGATATGTACTTTCCCAGGGGGCTGACTGCATTCCCCAAGACATCCAATACTTTTTTGGAAAGGACTTTTTTTTTTTTTTTCTTCCCTCCCTCCCTCCCTCCTGCTTTCGTCCCTACCCCTTTTCCCTCTCTCGCTGCCCCCCGGGTTTTTTTGGGAGGCACAGCCTTCCCATTCGCTGCCGCCTGCCATTTGACCGTAGATATGACTATATATGGGATGCGATGGGCGAGGTAAGGCGGGGGAGCAATTTGTTCCCATTTCCAAATAGGCAGGACGGGACATTTCGCTGCTACTCCTGGGAGGAAAA
>VZUA01082289.1:49865-61064 GCA_013401035.1 Horornis vulcanius | reverse complement strand
AAAAAAATCAATTATATAGACTCCAATTCTAAGTGATGGAGAAATTAGCATGGGTAATAAAGGAAAAGTTTTTTTAAGGAAAATGTAAGTTCCAGCAAGTTAATGCACATCAATAGCACAATATCTCTTTAACTGANTGGCTGCCTACCTTTAGTCAAAAATAGATGTTCAAACTGGTTAACATAACAGAAGATACAAGTATTTTTAGAAATCCAGCATGTTCTACAGGCACTTCTTCAAAGTAATTTTTACATGAAATATAAAAATATGCTGAAATGCAAGATGTAAAAATTTGAAAAGTCTGGAAAAAATTTTCTGGACAAAAATAGGCAAATGTGGAAATAAAAACTTGTTTGCATGGTGGCTTTTGCATTTCATTGGTATTATATTATCTTTTTTCTTTTCTCCAAATGTTTCTATTAAAGCTGCTTACTTACCTTGTATTCAAAAGTTTACAACCAGAGCAAGGTACTGGATGTAGATAATTACTTTCACTTTATTTTTGCAAGTACAAGAAGCAATATTTCATCCTTCTGAATAGCAATTCACTGGCTACCTTCTCTGCTATTGATAAGAGATGGTTACATTCTGAAATTACATTTCATCAATGGTCATAATATCAAGCAAGAATCAAGCATCCCTTCAAATGCCTTGTTACCTCAATTTTTTAGGGAGATCCAAGTTCTGGTCATTCAGAGGAGTCAGGATAGGTAAGTGTTATGACAGACATTGGGGTTTTTTACTCCTTTAAAGCCTAAGGCAGTTATTTCTTTTTCCTGTAATTTTGAAGGCCTAATAATGCATATCTGTAAAGTAGCAGCAAGTATGCAGTGCATGGTATGTTCATCACTGGCATAAAACCCATAGTATTTGGAAAGTCAGCACACTGAATAATGCAGTGACGATACCTATCAGAGCCTCACGGATGGTGATAAATCCAGGAAATGCTACACTTCCAGAACTTTTAGCAAGGAAATTGCACTTAGTACCACAACCAGCAACTAACAATTCTTTCTCCATTTCATCTGCTTTGTACTCTTTTAAAGTTGATACCTATATTCTTAAGTTGCTCCTTCTCTCCCGTACATTAGAGGCACTCCTTCCTGTCATCCTAGATTCTTGCCTACGCTATTTTTCTGTATTTGTTCCCTTCTCTTTCCATATTCCCCCTTCCTACTGTTTTCCCAGGTTCTTCAAATTTTCCCTCTCCCAAATGTCTTTCCTCTGTAATATGGCTGTCACTCAGGCCACAGTTCTCCCACACCTTCCTTACATCTTTCAAATTTTACCTTGCCAGCCTTTCCTGCAGAATGCCAGCCAGGATCCCACTGCAGATTGCAGGGACAAGGCTCTCAGCTATCCCTTCAACCTAATAGAGAGACAGAAGGGAGCAAAGGAGAAATTATGGCAGGCACGGGGGAGACTGGGAAACAGACAAATGTGGAAGGGAAAACGGAATTTCTCCTTGCAGATGTAGCAAGAAAGTCAGGCTTAGCCTACCTCGTAAGCTTGCACCTTCAGAAGATATTTCATATATATGAGCAAGGCTGAAATGGGCAAGTCAAGGGTCAGATGCTACAGAACAGAAACTACACGCACAGCTACACACCCGTGATGTAACATGTGGCATGATCCTGTTAGTCTGACTTGCAGCAGTCACAAAAAAAAGGTTTCTCTCCCAGCTGGCACAGAGGCTGTCCCTCCATGTCTGACAAATGAGATGAACTGGTTCTCAGGAGCAGAAGAAACAAAAGCAGTTGATTTTGCTGGTGTCTATTTTCTCTTGCCAGGTATGTCTTTTCCTCCCCCCGATACCACCCAGATGGCAGGAGGATTGTCAGTCTCCTCTGACAGAAACTGTGTGGGTCACAGGTCTCAGTGACACTGTGCCACACATCAGTAGATTCAGGCACCTCATACAGCAGCATCAGCTGTTACCATATGAGGTAGCTTCTAACCTTACCAACAGTGAGTTCTGAACACCGGCTTTAATAAAAGTCTCAAATTTCAACATTCAAAGCTTCATGGGTCATTATCTACACATCTGTAACATATATTCCACTTCCATGGATTTTGGAAAATCCTGATCAATTATGATATTAAAATATAAAAACCCCACCCAGTCTATTCTGATCTATTCTTACCTGCATCCCTCTCATTTTCTGGAACCGAGCTACTGCATCACTGATGGTGTAGACACGAACATGGCCCATGTGAAGCTTCCCAGAAGGATATGGGAACATAGACAGCACATAAAATTTTGGTCTCGATTTCTAGAAAGAAATTTTTAGAAACTAGTAACTACATGAGTTAGTATTTCACTTGAATAAATACAGGTGCACATTATAAACTACTACACGACACCATAAAGAGAAACACAGTTCTGCTGGAACTGATCCAAGTGAGCACTGACAAAGTTCACTGGATCAAATTCTTAGGGGCTGTAAATGGAGATGTTTTACCAGACTTTGCTGCCATCTCATCAATTTATACTGACACTTCCACGACACTTTAATGTTATGAAAATTAAGTCACTTTTACTCAAAATCTTAACAAAGTACCATTGCCACTGTAGCATCTACAACTGATTATCTATGTGTTCTTAGTCTGCCCCAACAAAAACATTAAAACAGCAGATTAAATTACTCTCATAACAGTTTAAATAATTCATGCTTTACTTTGTATCTACAACAAACACAGAGCTCACTCCTGGCCAGTTGCTTTTTGTCAGCTGAACTGCAGTAACTCCCAGAGTGACTACATCATTTGCAATTGCATGAACATCTGCTAAAGGGAAACTGTTCAGTTTCACTATGTATGCTCAGATCCAAACACATCTTACAAGCAATATTTTCCATAATGAAAAGAAACTAAAAATTTCATTGACTTACATTTAATTAAAATGACAAAAGTTATAAATGACAAAAACCACAAATCCTCTCTCACATCAATTATTCCTAATACATCTTGATTACACTGAATTCATCACTGATACATTGACAATAACAAGTATCACTGATACTTGCCAAGTTTTTACATTATTTTTCTTATGCAAATAATAAAAATATTACAGGCAGCTTTCACCTTTTACTGAATAAAACTCTATTAGTATTTGTCAAATAATATTTCTGTATCACTTTTGTTTAATCACAGCAAAATCAGAAGTAATATTAGTACTTCATTGAAGCACTACACACTATTTGCCTCTTAATATTAAATGCTATTAAATCTACCTTAACTGTAAGGATAAAACAAAAATATAATTAAAAATACAATTTAGAACTTAGCATACATATGCAATGTATGATTCCTATATATTTATACAAAATACACAAGTCTAAATGCATGCTTTCCCTGCTACAGGTATGCATGCACACCATTTCATCTCAGTTTTCTTCCCCAGAAAAAACAAGCTCTTTTCTCTCTTCAACGTTTTGATAGCATTATTTTTTTGTCAGAGAAAAGGCACATTTTAAGGGAGATGAACAAAAAACCATAAAGGGCCACAAGTGTTTTTTATCTATTGTGATAGCATAATTGTGAAGGCAAAAAGAGTCAGAGACTGAAATACTGTTGTTTTCAAGATCTTTTATTGCATGGGAAAACTTTTTTTCTTCAAGTCACTTACTATTCCTATGAGACTGTAAACTAGAAAATATTAAAAAATTATTTTCCCTTGACACAGATTTTAGTGAGTCACAGGGTGTAGTGTGATAGATTTGTCATAACATTGAGAACAAAACCTTGAGAAAACTGTTTACAAAAGTTACAAATAGAAGTTTCTTTTAGTACTTTAAATAATTAATCACCGAATATTGTATAATACACAAAGTAAGAATTGATTACTTAAACACTTCCTAAATTTACAAGTTTATACTTTGCCTATCACTGTATTTTTCCTCAGGATTTTTTAAATTATTTTTGTTTACTTACTTCATTAATAATTTTTAATAATCTACATGAAAGTATTTTCCCCTGAAATATAATGCATATCTAATCATATAAACCATCTGTACCAAGTAAGTTTCAATTAATTTCATTCTAAGAAAACAAAAATATAAACATGTAATCTCCAAATTTCTCATATTGCTTACATCAGTTTCTGAAATTCTGCAGAACTGATCCTTTATTCTTGGGAACCACCAATTTTCAACTCGTTTTCTTGTCTCCAACCCATAGTTCTTTTCCCATTTTCCCGTCTCACTGTAAATAGTTCTCACACAAGCAGGAACCAGTCTTCTCTGCCATTTAATTAATCCCAAGAAACCATTTAGTTGTCTCTTCAAACATAAGGAACAAGGGCCAACTCCTTGATAAACCGACTGCATTCTTAAGGTTATGGTATCTGAAAAGACAAAAAACATGTATTTCATGCCGCAATATATAATATATAACTCAATGATTATTATGATTATACTGAAAATTGGTAGCTATGAAACCATTTTAGCTTGACTTGGACTACTCAGCTGCTTTCCATGGAACTTGCATTTTATTTCCGTGTCTGAATTATAGAAGTATGTATTATTTAGTTGAGAACTAACTGTGGCCTTCGCACAGAACAAAACTATTGTGTTAGATGTCTTATCTAATAAAATTCTTGCATTCAGTCTCCCATAAAGGCATAATCAATCAATTGAAGGTTCCAGAAGCTCCATCATCTGAATAGAAGATGGCTAATAGGGTGTTAGTAAAAATTCAGAATGAAACAGAAAGAAGAGGAAGTTGGATGAAATTATACTGTAAAAATACTGAATTTGTCATCACTGAAAAGAGATGGGGGAGGATGACTATAATTAGTAGATTTCAACTAGATATTCTAAACCAACTATTTTGCTAAGGCTTTCTTTTTCAACTAAAAATCCAGTTAACTCCTCAAATGCTTTAGAGAGAGTCCTCTAAAGGTACTCAGATGGGAGAAAGACCGAACAGTTCCCATATTTGGGATCAGTCTCAACAAGATATTTGCTGATATTACTTCCTACAGTAGGAAACCTAGCTTTAAAAGAACCTCTACTCTGAGATTTCATTCTCATCTTGACTGCCTTTTTTTAAAATTTTATTTTAATGGCATTTTTACATCAGTATTTCCTGTCCTCTATGGTTGGTTTTGGTGGGTTTTTTTGGCTGTTTGTTTTGTTTTTGTTTTTTGTTTTTTTTTGCCTAACACACTTGTACCAAACTAGCTATTTCAGTCAGTTCAGATTTTTCCTTGCAGAGTTACATCAGTAAAATCTCAGTGTAGAGAAACTCTGTATAAGAAAATATTTTACTTATGCACTTCCCATAAGATAGCAATAATTGCTATAGCACCTAAATTAGATCCTCAGCAAGCTAGTGGGAGTTATGCTTCCTTTAACATTCACCATACGTGCATATATAAGATATGCACATACCTCGCTGCCTGCCTCATTACCTATCTATAGAATTGCTCCTTTTCTCTCTTACTTATCAAGCAGGATCTTATAAACATTTTTTCACTTATGTCACACCAGTGCTTTGAATTTCTTGTTGCTACCCCTCCATAATCTCTCTCATTTGTAATAAAAACATATCCAGGACTGTACTCAGGATTCCCCATGCAGGTGCACATGAGTCATTCAGGAGACTCCAACTTCCCCCCCACCATAACATCACACAATTAGCATTTCAGTGTTTCAAAGTTTTTTGCTTATTTTTATTAATTATTTCCTTATTACTTATGTCTTATTTCTATTGATTTATTTTACAACAGAACAGAGTGCTTCCTTATTTAAGCCAATTTCAGTACTGCTGATTTACAAAGCAGTATTTCAAAGCCCAGGAGCTACACGTGCATATAATGCTTCACTGAAGAGAGAGGACACAGCCTCCAGCTGCACATGGAGAGGTTGATGTTGGACATTAGGAAGTATTTCCTCCCAGAAGGGCTGATAAGATATTGGAATGGGCTGCCCAGGGAGGTGGTGGAGTCCCCATCCCTGCAGGTGTTCAAGGAAAGACTAGACACAACACTTAGTGCCATGGTCTGGTTGACAGGGTGGTGGTGCTCAGCCATAGGGTGGACTCGACCTCAGAGATCTTTTCCAATCTAACTGATTCCATGATTACGAGACAGGAAGAACACAGACCCTGTGCATGTACACAGCTCAAGGGAAGTCCACCAGCCAATGTCATGCCTGAGAGGGCACATTTGGGTGACCTCAGGCCCTACAGGTCACCCAAGCAGGGATCAGAGCAGTGGGTGGGAGTGAGAAAGCAGCCACAGCCAGGGGCACACAGTACTAGTGCTAAGCTCATTCAAACACATGGAATTTCAGGATGAGAAAGAGAACTAGAGTGTTCTTTCTGCTCCCAGGCACTGTCATGCACAAGATGCAATGGTCAGCCAGCCATGTGTTGGGCCAAGCCAGCATGCATGGCACCGAGGATAATCAAATCCAAAAGACAGAGCACAAAGCTGTTTTTCCTTTCCAAGCTTGTGTGCATTGGACTAGGACAAGCAGAGTACCCCCCCCGCCCCAGTTGAGGGCACTCCAGCCCATTGCTGTGTGGGCCTTTCAAGGAGCAGGTTATGAGCCTAAAACTGTCCTACCCAGACAGGTGTGCCAAGAAAGGAGGAAGGGGCTGGTCTGATAGCGAAATAAAGCATAGAGTGTCCTCAACTACATGGGAGTCACAAGGATGACTGACTCCAACTCCTGGTCCTGCACAGGACACCCCAAGAGTCACACCATGTGCCCAGGAGCATTGTCCAAGCTCTGTCAAGCGGTCTGCTGTGACCGCTTCTCTGGGGAACCTATTCCAATGCCCGACCGTCCTCTGGGAAATAACCTTTTCCTAATATCCAATCGAAACCTCCCCTGATACAGAAAACGTTTGGAAAGATGCAGTAAGCACGCGGGAGACTGAATTAAGGTCCTGGAAACTGCTTGACGAGGCCCAGCATATTTCACTCAGCCCCGGGAGTTGTCCCACCGCTAGAGATACATGAACAGGGGGCAGGCGGCTCCACGGGCGGGATAGAGAGAGCGGGGGAGCGGTGACGGAGGGAGACTGGAGGAGGGGGGCACTCCGGGGGCACAGGGCCGCCGGGAGAGTCGGCTGGACGCGGGCGAGGAGCCCAAAGGAGCGGGCGATGGGAAGGAGCGCAGGGGGATTTGCGGCGGCCCCGGGGGGCGAGGGGCGTGAGGCGGGGCCGGGCCGGGGGGGACCGTTACCTGCGCGCGCCCTCCCTCAGCTCCCACGCCGGGCCGTGGGCGCCGCCATCTTGGCGTGTCGGCGTCGGAGCGAGGCGCCGCCTCCGCCTTTGGCACCGCCCGGAGGGGCGGGAGCTCCGCGCTGGGAGGGCGCGGGAAGAGCTTCCGCCTCTCCCGAGGGTAACGTTGAAAGGTAGAACAATAGTAAATAATAATAATAATAATAATAATAATAATAATATAAAAATTAACCGGGATTGAGCTCTGTGTAAGATGTACAGACCCTGTTCGGCCGCGAGAAGAGACGGAGAGAGCAGCCCCTCATTAATGTTTATGAATATCTAAAGCGGGGGTGCCAAGAAGATGTTTCCAGGCTCTTCTCGGTGGTGCCAAGCAGTTGGACGTGAGACAACTGATTTAGGCAGAAACTGATGCACAGAAAGTTCCGGCTAAACATGAGGAAGAACTTCTTTGCTGTGCAGTGACCGTGCCCTGGAACAGATTGTGCAGAGAGACTGGGGAGTCTCCCTCATTTGAGATCCTCGGGAACCGTCTGGACACAATCCTGTGTTGGTTCTCTAGGATAATCCTGCTTGAGCAGGGAGGTTGGACAGATGACCAACTGTGGTCCCCTCCAATCTGACCTTTACTGTATGATTAGTTTTGCTCCCCACCACAGCATCTACAGATGCCCTGTAAAGTGACTGTATAGGTCAGGGCTAGATTTCAGTAATTACAATAATTTTAATTACCTAATGGGGTTTGGGGGGGTTTTTTTGTTTGTTTGTTTTTTGTTTGTTTATTTGGGGTTTTCCAGCAGATTCTGAAACAAAGGCATTATTTTGGGAATTTTTTTGTGATGTCTTTTTGACTGGTCAGAATAAAAAGCAGAAGTCACAGAAACGCAGGATCACAAAATGGGTGCCTGGGAGCAGGAAAGGCACTGCAGTTCTCTTTCTTGTCGTGAAATTCCATGTGTTTGAATGAGCTCAGCTCTAGTGCACGGTGCCCCTGGCTGTCGTCTGGTCTAACCTTCCTGCTCCAATAGGGTCATCCTAGACAACATGGCACAAGTCAGTAAAGGCAATCTAGCATAGCATAATTAATTCTACCTCTGCCTGGAAAGGAACTTCTCACCCTGTTGTCAACACTGTGGAGTTCAGGGTTGGTTTTAATTACTGCAAATAACTTGTAGTATCCTCCAAGGAACAAGAAATATTGTTTTTTTTTTAAATTTACCCTGTGTTTGTGCCCTTTTGCTGCTGGCAACTGTTGATTCATTTTTAGACCTTTTGCTTCACTGTTGTGTCTCCAATACAGTTTAAACAGACACAGACTGTTTATGCAGTGCAATGCCTACAGTTAAGTCAACGTTCTTATGTGACTAAAAATAAGTATTTATTGAATAAAAGCTTTCCACTTGGTTGTGTGTACCTGTCAAGTGTGCTTAAATTATAACCTTTTCACAGAAATGAACAGAGAGCAGCTCTGATAGTTACCCTGCTGATAAATTAGTACAGTTTCCCCATGACTCTGTGCATAGTTTTATCCTATTTTCCAGTTGATCCCCCTGTCAGCAAGTGATGGCAATTTGGCTTTAACAGGCCTTCCATCCCAAATTTCTCCCTGACCTGCTGTGTGAGTTCCTGGATTGAGGGAAGATGAAGCATTTTGTTGTGCATGGGGACAGGCAGTGCAGTCCCTGGCTGAGTCCCTTCCTCAGGATCAATGAGAGCTCATGACCAGCTGGGACATGTTTTACAGGATGACTTCCCCTCACACTGGCCTTAACCCCTGCACTCTCCTGATTCACGTCTGAGTGAATGGATAAAAATTATCTCGGAGAGGTTAGCAGACTGGGTGAGACCACAGAAAAAAAGCCAGTATAAGATTTTGGAGCTTTGGTGTTCTTTTGGCTGTCCTCTTGACACCCTAGGACAATTATTGCCATTTCTGGGCACTGCTGACATGGTGTCTTGATAGTGTTTTTGAAATGGTGCTGCCAAACAGTAAGTGCTTAATAGATAAGTAACTCCTACCATAAATAAGCCCAAATGCCAAATAGCAGTGTATGTCTGGATTGGTTTTGGCCTTCATGGATTATCATACTATGCAGGATACCTTTGCTCTTTCCTTCTCAGAATGTTTCTGGTTGGTCTTGTTTTTTCTCACCTAATTTCAGTTTCTGTTTACAGAAAACCTTTTATCTTGTCTAGCTTTCTTTGATAATGGCTGCCTTCCTCACTATTAGAATCCAGATTGCACAATAAACTCCAATAAAATCAACAGAAAATGGTACAAAATTTCAGTATATTCTTAGATTAAGTTTCCAGTAGTATCTTGACAGAAGTCACTTTTTACATGTTCTAAGTAACACACAATTCAAATTCATGTCAAACCTGCTTGACTTGTTTTTGTTAGCAGCTAATAAAAGTCATACCAGTAAATTCCTTCCAGAAGAAAATAAGAATATTATATGATTTGGATTTTTATTTTTCTCCAGTTTATTTTTTTAAATATTGTCTGCAAAATGGCACTCATAACCAAGACTTGGTACAATACTGGCCATTTCATCAGAATCCCAGGATAGCTTTGAGTTCAACCAAACCCAGTTTGGGTTGTTGGTTAATATGGTAAGCAGAGAACAGCTAGAGGCTCCACATGCTCCAGACCTAAGTGAGTGCTCCTCAAGTGTGGCAGGTCTACTTTTGTGTATAGCATACATCTAACTTTCTAGGAAGCATCTAAGATTGTGATTAATTTAGTATTAATCTAAACAGATTATCCTCAGCTTCTAGCAAATCAAACACATAAGTAGATTGTCAGGATGAAAAAGCAATGTTTTAGTGAAATGAATGGATTAAAAAGATAAAACAAAGGTCTATCTACTCAATCAGCTATAATCTTGATGGTAGAGCGTGAGAAATATAGGTCAATATGTTTAATGTTAGATACTTCAACAGTCCAGAGATTGAAGTGTATTTGAGGTGAAGTGGCTTCACCTCAGGTCCCTTCCCTTTGGAAGTGGGAATCTCCCAGGTTCCTGAGCATATTCCTGTAGCAATCATGAATCAGATCTGTGAGCTACACAGCACACCATATGAATGAACATGAAACCCAACAACACCTTGATAGCCCAGGCAAGGGTTGGAGACACCACCCACTCTCCTTAGTGGGCTGAAACACATGCAGAGTGCATAGAGCAAGCAGGGACACAAGCTCAAAAATGGCTCAGACAGGGTACCTAACCTGCTCTCCCATGATCCCCATTTTCCCCACCTGGAGTTTTGCTTCCTAATCTGGTCTGTTTTCTTAGTCTTGTTTCATTATGGGAAATTAATGATATAAATATCTGTATTTGCTTTAATAATCATAAACTATTTTCTATCAGGCTGATAGTCCCAATTTATTTTTTTAGACTTTGCACTAATGTCTTTGTTAGCGTTTTTGTTAGTCCACAAAAAGTCTGGAGCTGATTGTGTAATTAGGTAATTCATTAGTTCCTGTATGGGAAATGTGCAGAAGTGCCCCAGTTGTCTGTCACTTAAATAGACGTGGTTCCCAGATTTCCATACAAGTATAATTTTACTTTGGCTGGTAGTTACCAGAATTGATATTTGTGCTTCCTGGCATTGTTTTTTTGGTCCTACATCAACAACATGACGTGATTTTTTTTCAGCCTCCTACAAAAAGAGGATTAAAACCCAGCATTTGGAATACAAAATAATTTTTTTCACCTACCTCAATTCCCAGCCCCATTTAATGTAATTAAAGAATTTGTTTGGGCTTTTTTTCCATCCAACTCCTTGACTGTGGCTTTTGCTACTGAGTTTCATTTTGCTGTTGTTTATATGTATGCGTATTTAGTGGTTTTGCTTTAAAACACAAGGTCAGATAATAATAAATAATAAAAATGCAGGTGATTGGATTGCAGGGATATGAAGAATATCACTTGAGAATATAAAAAGGCAAGAAATTCATAGACTCACTTTAAGTAAAATCCTTTCAAACCCCATCTACTATC
>VZUA01082289.1:8160-20905 GCA_013401035.1 Horornis vulcanius | reverse complement strand
AGCTGTCTCTGAACAATGAGATGAGAACAAAATACAAACCATGGAAGAAATATTTCAAAACCTTAATCCCAAGAAAGGGTACTCAAACACTGCTTATAATTTCTGTGGTATTTTAATGAACATTTTTTAACATGTCTCTTGTTTTTGGTTATTCAAAACAAAATAGCATAAAAAATGGTCTTCAACAAAAGTTTTCCCCCTGTGGATGTCTCAGGTTGCCATCATCAACACATACAGTAAAGCATCTATTGTTGGCCTGCAACATTTGTTGAGTTACAAGTACCCTCTTAAATCCACCCCTTATCCTGTATCACCATACTTTTTCATCAGCAGATACCTCTGTTAATCACACCAAACAGTGTGCTTATATAATGTGTTCTTCAAATGTAGATATGTAGATATGAATGATGATGAGCATCTAAAAGGAATCATCTTCGGGAAGGACTGAAGCAATGAAAAACTTCATTCCCCAAAGTGATTGCATGAGAAAGTTGTGAGATTTTAAAGATGGACTTAATGACACCTTCCTAAAGTGCTGCTGTCTGATTTATTTTATGTGTAGTCTGATCATCTGCCTTGAGAAAGTATCACTGCTAGTCATAACTCATAAATATTACACTGTGTTACTGGAAAAGTGCTGGTTTTTTAGACAACTCAATAGATAATTACCAGTTTTCTAGGTAATTGGCTTCCTTTTACCTGGCACTTAAGCCATTTATTAATGACAGGATTATGTTGGGTAATTAAGAGAAGGATATACTTAAATCCTCATTTTGATATACTTCTTACTCTGGTCTTCATTTACTTCACTTCTGGAAATCATCAATCTTTATTTCCAAGTTTTAATGATATGGAAACTGACATGGCTCAAGTTATATGTTTGATCATTCTGTTAAGCTCTGGAGCCCTCTGCCCTGCCATTACTGGACAGCTGTACAAAAATCTTGGGTACTTTCTATAGTACCCAAGTACTTTCTATACTTTCTTCTACCAGGAAGCTTTGTGAAGTGTGTGTTAATCTCTGGTTTGAACGTCAGAATACACAGGGAATCAAGCAGAAAACAAAATGAAAACGTGAAGAATGAGGAATCTTCGTCACTTAATTCTTCCTAGACTCTTGGTTGTAAATTAGATCTAGCAGAATGTCTCAGTATGTAAAATACACATGAGAAGAAAAGTCTCCCAATGGGATCAGAAATCTTAATCGTTCCCATTTACTTCATGCTTTTAACTAGTTAAGAAATTGCAAGCAGAAGAACAGGACAGTCACTAGAGGACTGGCCGGTCTGCTCTGCTCTGCTCTTTTGCCATGACAGTAAATGTGTTATGTTTTGAGAGAGGTATCATACCATGAAGCAGGGGAGAAAAATGCATATTTATGCAAATAATCCCAGTGATTTCTGTGGAAGTGACACAAAGAATAGCTTCCTGTGGTTCATCTGTGAGGGAGGGGAGTTCTTGTTTGATCACCCTGGATAGGTGAAGATACCAAGGCACTTGCTGACAGTAAGATATGCCATCCTTTTCACTGGACTCTGCCTGTCCTAATGAATGCCTGCTAGACCTCTCTCTGCAGAAAATGATCTTCTCTGTGCTAAAGAGTACACTTAACACTGGCACCCACCCAGAGCCAAGGGAATGTCAGCTGTATGCTCTGTCTCAGTTCCTTCTTCTGCCAGGTAGACCCATATATGTGATCAAGACTGGGCATCTTAAAATAGCATGCTGGAGACATGGCACTCTCCAAATGTTAGCTAAGTGTCACAGCAGCCTGGCACAGCACATGCCTAGGACCTGAGCTCTGCACTGATTAGGGATTCACACACAGGGGGAAGAGCAGTGCACATGAGGAGAATGACAGCAAGAGACAGAAATAAAGAGAAAGAAGATCAAATCAGACAGGCAAACAGGGAAAGAGAAACCATTAGAGTTAGGAGTGTCAGGGATGAAGGCAGTGGCTCACAGAGGATGCATGAGTGTTACAAGCAGAGGATGAGAAACAAAGGGTGTGATTTCTCCTTGCTTGCACCAGCTACAGCTTCAGTTTGATGCTCCTGGCATACTGGCCTGTTCAGAGGATCTCTAAGCAAAGGATGTGTTTCAGGGAGAAATGAGAGATTTGTCACTGATGGGCTGGGCAGAGAAACTAGGAGAAATGCAAAATGCATCTGCAGAGCCCCAGTGGATGTCAAACACACACACGATCGGTCTTCATACCCTGACTTCCCATATGGGCTGAGTGCCACTAACAAGCCTTCAAAGACCCACTATGCTGTAGGAGTGCATTTCCTCTTGGTTTAGGAATGAGGAAGCACACACACTTTACAGTCTTTTTTCAGCCCAGGTGTAGGGCTGAAGTCTCTAAAGTCTAGCCTTGGATCTCCCACAGTTTTAGGGTGTCCTGTTCATCAACCCTATACTCACCACAACACATTCAAAGCATCGTGGTGGAGAAGCTTTTCCCATCTGCCTTGTGTGTGATGTGCTACACACATTTGTAATGTCACATACTGGCATAACTAGACTCTCCTTGTAATAAATATTAAAGTTAGGCATGTAGTATTGGGAGGACCATAACTGCCAGCTTTAGTCCATATGTGGCACGTAATTATCTGGATTTTTTTGTATTTTTGAAAAGCATAATCACAAAACTCCTGCTTTATGTTACTAATAGCAGAAAGCCATCATTTTGTTCACATGCAGGCTACAGAGTAGCCAATAAAGATATCTGTATTTCCACTGAATTGGTGTTTAGAAGATAAAAGAGGTCTGAACAGCTATAAGTTCTCCCCTAAAACCATACTTTGAGAAGCCATGGCCAATATTGCTTTATTATGGTGTTTGCAAGAGTGAAATTAAGCTGCATAAGCATGCTGGGCCTCACTGAAGAACTTCCCCACGCACCTGTTCTTGTAGAAATGGAGAGAAAACTCTTTTCAGAGATGAAATACAAATCTGAATCATGACATCATCAGAAGTATCTCACTGGTTCACATAAGCTGTGAGCAGGTTACAGTTACCTAGCAACCCCTGCAAGCAGCTCGCTTCAGTGCCAAAGCATTAGGATTTAAGTGGCAGACGTGGACCTGGCCCTAACTGCTTTATTCATCATCAGAACATGGTGTTCGGTGGGCTGAAATCAGAAAAAAAAATTCGGGAATGTTATTCATGACCACCTTAGCAGCCTCCAAAGCAAACCTCCTTAGGAGCTCACCCCACTGCGGTGCTGCATGGTAGATGCCAGGCTTTTTGTCCAACTCTGAGTGGCAAGCTCGGGCGTGCTGGTGAGACGGAGCCAAGCAAGAGGCACACGAGTGCCTCACAGATCTGCGGGCATTGACTTTAGGAGACGCTTGATGCCGATGCCCATGGATTTCCCTTTGCAGTTCTGTATCGATCCTAATTGCGTGTGTCCAGTTGGTGCATGTGTTCTAGGAAGGCAGATGGTCTTCCTTGGAGGGCACCAAGCACGGATGAATTGACCGTATCCTGCATTCTGCAGCAGGCTGTCTGCAAGCTTCCGTGGGAATGTCTGCACGGTCTCCAGGATAAAGAACACAGAAAAGCCTGAACAAGCCAATTACCAGGAAAACTGCTCCACAGACTTCAAAGTCATCACCACTTGATGACTCCATCAAGTGTATATATTTATTTGTCTTCACATTTTCAAAGAACTGCAACTCTACTTGCCTTTTCCATCACATGCTGGCATATCTCGAGCCAGTCACACAGTCAGGATTTCACCCAGATTTGCCACCTAAATTGGCATCTGCTATGAGACACCTCCTATTTCTACATGTCAGTACCCAAATTGTCTCATTTGTGGGGGAGCCAAGAGACTGAAAAGGTCTGCAGCAGATAAGGGGTGAACTGATAGCCGTCTATACTGAGTAGCTGAGGAAACACAAATTGTGTGAGCATGGTGTAACGCAATAGATGATATTATTTATAATCTCATCAGGATTTTCATGCCTTCAACTGCTTCCTCTGCAGATTGTCATAGATTTAGTTCTACATGACAGTCACAGTTTCTATTGAATATTAAGGTGCTTTTTGCTTTTCTTGTTGAAACACTGAAATTCTTGGAAGCTCATCTATCACTTAGGTGTCTAGCCCTTTTGATGGACTGTTCTCAAAAAATCCTTTCATTAAAAAGGTGTAAGCCATGATATTCCTTCTCTCAATATTTTCATCACACTCTCCTCTCCTGCAAGCCTGTCCCTGTAGGAGGATAAAGATAGGGCTTTGATGGGGTAATAAATACAGATGTAGATAAAGCAGGGCAGAGCAGCAGGTAAGAGGAGCCCTGTGTGTGGTGGTCCAGGCTCTGACCCTGCTCCTGTTTGCCCATAGGACTCTGGGGACCAGCCAGAGACCATGGCTGGTGTACACGGGCATGCCTACCTGTGAAAGGAGGGCTTTTTTTCTTGTCACAGTACCTGGATAAAGATAAGCTGTACCATTACAGAGTGGATGAATGGATGAGTGGATGAGTGGAGGAGTGGACGAAGAGGGAGCAAACTAAACCCTGGCCATGAAACCCAGTGGATCAGGTCTGTATTTCACCACACCAAGCTCACAGCTGCATTGCTGCTATTTCCATGTCTTTCTTTGCAGGAAGGAGGGTGGAAAAAGAGAAATTTCCTCTCCATCTACAGCTGTTATTTCTCTATCTACTCCAGTGGCATTAGTGTATCTGAAAAATCTTAGTCCCCCCAAAAATATTACACAGATTTAAACAAAAAATATGAGGCCCAGGGGTGAGATGAGCCATTCATGAACGCACTGACCAACCTTTATCAGTTTTCTTCTTGTTAGTAGCTTCACAGGTGAAAATGCAGGAACTGCTGTCAAGGAGCAGGTGAGCGGTCCACCCATTACCATGTCATTGATTCTTCCATTTCCCAAGACTGTAGAGGAAGATGATGAAAAAACCAAGTAGTAAACAAATAGATTTGCCTGCTCATAGAAAGTAAGACTACTTCTTTCCTTTTTGTTAGTAAATTGACTTCTCTAGAGACACAGAAGATTATAACCTTACATGAGATGCGACAGAGAAAATATTGATATTTTATTAATATATAGAAACATCTAATCCTTATTATAGCTTCACTAAGTCCTTGGTTTCAATTGATATTGTATCAGGTTAACTGCAATTTCAATAAAACTGACTTCCTTTTATCAGATTTCAAATTTGTTGCCTTTAAGTTAATATTTTGTTCTTCTGTTATGTGAAAGGCTAATGAGCAGCACCCATTTTACCTTCTCCACAGTGGACATGAGGAGTGGGGAATATGAATCTGTCACATCCTTCTGAACCATGCTCTCTCCCAATTCAGCATTGCTAATTGTTCCAGCTTGTTTTCCTGCAAATGCTATTCCTGTGCACTGAGGCAGTCTTCCGAGATACCAGTTTCTCTTTTATCTGTCATGATGCTTTAAATGTGGTGATCAGAGCTGTAGGGAACTGAGGGAGGATGTACCACTTGAGTCTCACTATTTAATGCTTTTGGGGCATCTAGTCTGTCTCAGGCATCTCAGCTGTCTTGGGAATGACTGACTTTGCCTAAAGAAGATGGGAGACATTTTCCTTCATTGATGAGCCCATGATTGGCTCCGCTAGCAAAGACAAAAAGTAAAAATGAGTGCTACTGTCCTGTCTAAAGACTTCAGCAATCCTAGAGAGGAAAGGGACTGATTGTTCTTTAGCCTTCCATTTTTCTTCTCAACAAACTGTTAGGAAAGAGTAGGAGCTGCTAGAGGCATAGCAAGAATAACAAAAATCCTTGCAGTGCAAGATGTGTGGAGGCTCGGAGAGTCGTGGTACCATCTGTGCCTGTCTATTTACAGCCAGAACAACTAACGCCCAACTAATGGTGAAGAGAAGCAGAGCATCATGTCATGGAGACAGCTCTCTAATCTTACATAAAAGCAGCTTTCTGAAAAATCTGAATTGTTCAGATAGAGTGAGGAATGGTCACAATTTACACTTAGGAGGATTTATTTATGGAATGGTAGAAACACTTTTTTGTTTCAGCCACATCCTATAAGCAATCTTCATCTGAGACTTCCAGGCAAGTTTGGGCAGTGCTTTTTCAGCAATACAAAGTTTAGTACACACAAAACACGTCATTAAAGATAGATCCATGGTTACAGCAAAAGATCAGTAATGAGGGGAAAAGCAAGTAAGCTGTGAAAGCAGTGTGCTTGTTTTGATTTTAAAAAAAGATTTTTATATTTGTAACAGCTGCTGGATGCAAAGAATAGGTATTACTCAAAGGGAATGAATGAGCTTTTGCTTTCATACTTTTCAATGAAAATATTTTGAAAACATACATAAGACTGAAATTTTAAAAAATCGTGTTTGAAAGGAAAACAGAGAGTTAAGTCCCCTGTATTTATGCCAGTGGAGTTGACCTCAGGGATAATTTTAGGCTCTGAATCAATTTGACTCCAGCAAGGATATGAGACTGGACTGGAAGCAATTGTTTTTGAGTGAAATGGTTGCAGGCAATTATCCACCAAAGGAACAGAGCTGGGTGCACAGGAAAGGGGCAGGGACATGGTGTATTCTGAAGCAGGAGACACAGCCAGGGAATGGAGAATCTGGGGACCAGAGAAAGTCCCAGATGAAGGAAGTAAAAGGTAGAAAGGAAGGAAGAAGCATTCAGACTGAAGGAGTTCCTGTATAAAGGATGAAAACTTCTATGTCTATGGCTAAAAAATTGTCTATAGAATAACAAATTTGGTTTTATTAAAATCTGTTATATGTAAAGAAGTCTAGATAAATCAGGACTTTTTCTTGATTCATAAAATATATATGGATTTAAGAACTCAGCTTCTGTCATTTGAAATTTTAGTTGCTAATGATAAAAAAAAAAATCCACCTGCCTAACATCTGAAGCCTTGAACTCTACCAGAAAGTATGCTAAATTTGATTGCTGGTCTGTCTTCATTAATTTTAGTGGAGCAGGGAATTAGTCTTTCTCCCTTTATGTATATTTTATTTATTTACTTTTTTCAGAACAGATATCTAGATCTCTAAACACTCACGAAAGTATAATAAGAAATTAATAAAACCCACAGCACAAGAAGAACAAACAGTCACAGTTAAGACTAGGGACACTCATAGTCACACCCCAGTGGATAGAGGGGGTATCAAAAGTCCTGGAAGAAAATATGACCTTTTAAGTATTATGTTTGCTCATAGAAACAGGCTCCTGGAAGCAGCTGGTCATTTTCCTTTCTGAGTGTCAAATTTCAAGTGATGAAGGAAAAATAACTCAATTTGCTGATAAATTGTGATGCTATAGGAATGTTCCGTGATAAACAAATTGCTGCCTCGAAACATGTCTGGAGACTTCCACCAGCCTCTCAGTACTCTAATATGTGCAGCTCAAACCTTCTAATTAACAAAAGCGCCTCTGAAGATTGCTCCACCAAATAGATGCAAATTACTCCTTTAATTTCTTTCTTCATTAGATTCCTTGTTTCCTTTGATGCTGCAACGCCTTTTTCTCCCCATGACAACACACCAGTGATGGCTGATAACACCTTGAAAGTAATTGCTAACATTTGAAATTTTGTTTTTAGTCTTGTAGGAACTTTTCTTTACCATGTCTGGAGATTCTTCCTATTCCTTCTTCAGCTTTCTCCAACCCTCAAAAAATTGACTTCCCTTTTCTCTGGAATTACAGGACTCTGTGCTCTTGTTCTCTGCTTTTCCTCTGCTTTCTTTTTTCTTCCCCTCCCCACCAAGGTTTTTTTGACCAACTATGCAAATAGCTATCAGTCCAATTTGTACATGGGGAGATGCCACCAATTTTAGTGGAATTGAAATATGCTTCATCCTGGGTTTTTTTGTAAGGAGTTTATACCCAGATCCTCTGTGATATTTTAGGTAACAAATTCCCTTTGGCATCAGAATTGCTTAAATACCTTTGAGAAAATGACAGTCTGACAAGCACACCAATGCAACTTGCCTGCACTGAATGAGAAAATGTCTGTTTGTTGGGAAAGAAATGGAAATAGAATTAAATACCCCATGTTCAAGCAAAAATTAAGTCTCTTTATATGTATGATAAGAACTTACATGTCTCAATATATAGTTATGGCTATTACACATTTTCATCAAAATAAGATTTTTTAAGTAATGATATACATCCTATAGTTATTCGATAGAAACAGTATTTTCATCTCACAATATTTTACACAAGTCAAGCTCCTAATAATAGAAAAGTACAGACACTTGAAATATTTTGAAGTTATGTGAGTTAAGAAAAGATGTCCTTGGTTATTCAATTGTCTGTGTTTAAAGTACTTGGGTTCTTGGCAGTCATACCTTTGGAATGCAGCAGATTTTCCCACTTTCAGCATTTCTTGGTTGTTTCTGCTTTTGCAATTCAAAGATAAGGATTCTAAGCACAGGAAAAAATGTTCACCTTTCATTTGTTAAAGTTCAAAATCAAGCTTATTCCATAAAGCAAGCACAGGATTCACCGTTGCAGCACAGCTACCCAGATCCCACATGGGAGTGGGACTGAATGTCCTACGTGGGCTACAGCAAAGGAATGTTTCAAATGTAGACACTCATATAGTGCTATCATTTGTCTATGGAAGAGGTTATGAACATTCCTTTGTTTAATGGACCAGCATATATCAAGGATATGCTATAAATTAAGTAACACTGACTTAGGTTTCAGAGTACTGCCAAAAATAAGTATACCAAGTACTCTTAGAAGGGAGTATGAAAAGAAGGAGTAGGAAAAACAGGACTCAATCTGATGGTACAATGAGTTATTACTGAATCCATCCAACTTAGCAATTTATTCATTCAGTAGTCAGTAATACCAACAGTAAATAAGTGTTTATGCATACTACAGAAGAGGTGAACTTGGGAAGAGATGTCTTATTACAAGAACTAAGATAAAAAGCAGTATCTGGGGTGCAAAAAATCATCATTAAATGGTAAGAGAGATCCATTTGATGTTCAGCAAATCCCCTTAAATATTGGCAAACATTTCTGGGTCATGCAAGTTTTTCCAAGTATAGTTATAGACGTTTAATAAGGTATGACTGCAAATCTCTTGCTTTTGGACAATTTTAGGAAACTAGTTACCCTACAGCATTGAAATCACAAATGAAGGTTTTTCAACTCACAGCACAGCCAAAGGAAATGGATATATTAAAAATAAAAACTCAGTCCTCTTTCATTCTTCAGATATCCCATAAGAACAACACTGGGGTGTGGGGTGGCTCATTCAGGGAAGTTTTTGTCTTGGGTTAAAAGAAACAGAATAAGCTCCTTAACCTTCTGCAAAGTCATGGTGGACTGGGTTCAAAGAGGTCCTCTTTAAAGAAAAGGACATGGTTTTTCAGTGACTGTGGCAGAAACAGCCCCTTTACTAGATAACCAAAGTGAGTGTGCTCCCTGCAGACTGTGAACCATTTGTCTTCTGAAGGAGAAACGATCAGATCATAAAATATACATACCTATATATGCACATATATACACACAGAAATTCACTTTGCAAGCAGCTGTTCCATTCCAGCTGCCTGTCACTCCATTTGTATTGGTTGCCACTGCTTCCAGAACTCTGCCAGAGGAAGGGACCTTGTGAATGCTCCCTCACCTGCTTCAGAAAAAAAAAAATTTTGGTGGGTCATCTTGCTTTTAAGGACAAATATGAACCAACAGCCAGAGGCAGATTAAAGAGAGCTGACAAAGCAGACCAGGGGGCAGGCAAACTTCCAGGTACTGGGCAGCTCTGGGTCTCCAGACAGCCATGACCAGAAACAATGCTGTTCTCAGGCAGCTCTGCTGGAACCAAGAGAGAGCAACTGCCCAGAGCTGTGGGCAGGTATGGGCACAAGATGAAGACTGGGAGCTCACTGTACAGCTGACAGCATCTTGATACCCAGCTGTAATGACCCTGTTTGGAAAACATCTCTGAGTCAAACCTGGAGCATTTGTAGTGATCTACTAAACAAGCTGCTCAACCATGAAGACAGACAGAGAACTTGCATTAACACCACCACTTCTGAATAAAAAGGGACAATAATTAGTATGATACTCCACTCAGAAAAAGAATGTCATACAATTTTTGATATGGGTTATTTTTTCAAAAATAAGGTCTATGTACAGTGAACAAGCAAGTTTTCATTGATTTTCTCATCTTTACGTATTTTCCCTTCAACTAAAATCAATATTATTTTAGATTTGATTCCTCTGGTTTCTGTTTGCATTTTTAAAAGTCCACTGTTGAATTACAACAAGTGCTACCATGTAGGTTTCTGATTTACTAAACTATAAATAGATTTCGTTTCCAGGTCCTGTGAAGTTACTGTAACTGCTCAAGGTTGAATGTTTGTTGGTGTTAATGGAAACTCTACAGGGTGATATAAATATACAACAGGGTAATCTGATATAAATATACCACAGCAGAATCACTATGGAGGAAAATCTAGATAAGTCCATCAAGAAATGCACAAATGTAGGCATTAGTTTACATAAATCTAAATAAAGAATTAGATTATCTCTTTCTGTCTGTTCTGATGGGATATAAGCAGGTGTGTCCAGCAGTAGATAGGAATTTGTTTCCTCCTCTGACAAAAAGGAGTAAAGTTTAGGAAAGGGCCTAAATAAAAATATCAGTGAATGGAAATGACAGGTTGAATTCATTAGGAGGTTGGACATCAATGCTAGTTCAGTAAAGACTGTCTTAGGCTTCACAGACTCTTCCCATATTCCAAGACCAAAAATACACTTCACAAAGCCACTTTGTTCTTGAGATTCCTACAGGCATTTTTATGTCTTTGATTCCTTCCCCTTATGAGCTTTACTTGAAGTTTCAGCTCTACAAGTGCCTAAGTCTAAATAATGGAAGTGAATTGATCAGAAATGGTGCCTGCTGTTTACTCTCCCTCTTACTTTTGAGTAACACACAAAAAATTCTGGTTGGTAAAAATGGCACAGGTCTTCCTTAAAATATTTTCTTCCCTTGAAAGGTTTTGTATAAAAATTCTGCTAGCCCCAACTGATGCTAGACTCCAATTAGTAGAAAGGTTCCCTGCTGTCTGTAAATCTGGAGCTAAAAGTGAGATGAGGGGAGCTAAACTTTAGATGAGTTTCCTAACAGAACAGATTTCTATTTAGCTCATCTGTAAGAACAATTTTCAAGCAAACAGATCTGCAATGAGGCCACAATCTTCACTTTACAAGAGATTATTTCTATCTCATTTTCATTGCTCTGGAAGTATCAGTCCTGATGCCATGTGTTCCCCCTTCTCTGCTGAAGGCTCAGGTATCTGCACAGCTGCAGAGCCTTTGCCTACCTTTGCAATCCCCTGTACTGCATGTCCAGGTTGGCTGCATTGGAGCTGGGCACAGCAGCTGCTCTGACAGGCTGAGAGAAATGCAGCAGCACTGCTCCATGTGCACAGGTGCTTGTTGGTGGGGCTTCCTGCCCCTAGGGGCCTTGCTAAAACACAGGTCCCAGCTGCAGTGCTGTGACTCTTGTCATCCCCCGTGGGAGATGTTTCTCATGTCTCTCTCTGTGTGTGCCCCTAATGCAATCCATTACTGCAGTGCCCTTCCCAGTGACTCACTGTACTTGCTTCTCCAGCAGAGACGAAGCTTCAAGCAGGCAGAAAACTAAAGTCACTGAGGTCTCAAATCAGTCAGCTCAAAATATTCTGTCATTTCTGGGAGAAATCTGCAGTCTGTACTAACCCTCAAGCTCAATAATATAACAAAATAAATTAGCTCACGGTGAGCACTATTTTGAAGTGACTAGTTCATTATCTCCTTGCCTAGGGGAGAGGATTGACAAAAGGAAGAAAGATCCAGATATTTTCTGGATTCTTCCTTGAGATTAGTTACAACTTTAATTAAAAATGCTGCCTGGGAAGATGGCTGAAATGCAAAGCCTCTGTTGGTGCCCAGAAAGGAAAATGTCTGTCTCCTCAAAGGGTAGCTGTGTGCATGTAGACTATGTATTGCTTTCTCTGTCTAGATTTGGAATGGCGAGATTGAGTTATATTTATAATTTTTTTAGTTTTAGAAGAAATTCAGGATTATGCCTCCCATTCAGGAAAAAAAAAAGCATTGATGAAAAACCAATGAGAACCCACTATCTGTCAGCCATGGTGAGTGTTCCAGGTGCTGGCAGAAGTGGTGCTGGTCCACAAGCAGCCCCTACATCACCAGGTGGCTGTTGGCAAGGCTGCAAGACATTCTTCCCCTTCCTCACATGTACATCCAGCTCCACCTACACGGCCTTCCCCTCCTCCCCAGTGCTATTTGCAGATGGTGTCAAGGCCTTATGTCCATCTGCCCCTTCAAGACAGGCTGGCAATGAAAACACCAGGCTTGGGGATAAATGAGCTGGTTTTAGAGGTGGCACCTGTGCTGGAAGGAGCACGCAGTCATTTTATTCCAGTGTAACTTCCTGCTGAAGTCATGTGAAATACATGCATTTTGTTAATTTCTGTCTATTTGGGGATCATTTTCTTCATTTAGAATAGAGATGATATTTCTTGGACATACAAGCATCTGCCTGTGTATGGCAAATGGGCAGCACCATGAGTGCTGCTTTGATAGAGCCAACAGTAAACTTTTACCCAAAAGACCCTGAAGAAATTAAAAAAATACATGTGAGGCAACAGCTTTTCTTTTCTTTTCTTTTCTTTTCTTTTCTTTTCTTTTCTTTTCTTTTCTTTTCTTTTCTTTTCTTTTCTTTTCTTT
>VZUA01082288.1:55952-96566 GCA_013401035.1 Horornis vulcanius | reverse complement strand
GATCTACTGACAAAAAAATCCCCTTGGAAAATAGTAGTGTTAGAGGTATTAAAAAATATGTTAAAAGAGGGTATGGCTTTCCTAGGATAAATAAAACTGACAACTAGAAAAGATTTGAGATTGCTTCACATGAGAATTCTTTTCAAAAAAGGAAAGTACACAATGTCTATGTTTCCTTTTTCTGCAACTATTTTAATATCAGCATTCTGTTCTTTATTTAACACAGCAATGCAGTGGCTTCAAGAGAAATATCAAATCACAATTATGTTCCTTCCAGAATACTATGCTGTTAACAGAATAACTGTTAAACAGAAGCCTTGCATTTAGCTGCGTTTCTAATGTAGATTTACAAGATGACAGCAGCAGTATCACAGTGAGAGCTGACAAGCCTGGCAATTATTGTCAGATCCAAGACAGAACACTCACCAGCTACTTCAGACTATGACACCAAAATCCAACAACAAGCCTAAGTGCCTCATTAAAATCATACTCCTGACTCTAAACTTGTCAGTGATGCTGTTAGTTCCCCAAAAACAAACTGTCATTCTGTTTCTGCTCTGTGACACATGGACCAGACAAAAACTGGCAGAAAACTTATTGTTTGGTTTGTATCTTCTTAGCACTCGATTGGTCACAATATTTTCCTCTTTTGAAAGGCAACTGGATATCCCCATTTCCCTATCCCTTCTGCCCCTTCAAGCAATAACTGCAACATCTCTTGACATCACCCTTTGTCAGCTAAATGAACCGTCCAGTCAATTTTTTAATTGCAGGAAAAATTAAGTCAACAGTTTTTCTATTGTCCTCTTTCATAAAAGTTAAAGTAACAACTAAACAACAACTGAGTTACTTAGGAAAGCAAGAAGTACCCAACCAAATTCAGGAAATAGAAGAAAACACACTAAAGTTTCATCAAAATAAAGGCTGGGATTGACTGGGAAGTGCCTGACAGGGAACCAAAGAAAGGGAGATGAAAACTTAATGAGAAGCTCTAATTGGGATCCTGTAGAAAAATGGTACAAGAAGGGACAGATGATGGGAAAGAGTCAGATGGAAGAAATGAGGTAGCTGAGCTCACTGCATAAAAGTACAAATCAAAGTTTCCCAATATTTAGGGTGGGGTTTTTGTCTGTTGAACGTCTGAGGCCACTGAATAACTGATGGGAGCTCTGACAGACTCATGGGGCTGTGATGGCCAGCCTGAACCGAGCTGCCACCCTGCACAGGGCTTTGAGAGCTGCACAAAGGTTTGGTGTCTTCTAAAAAAAGCACATCTTATGTAACAGACACCTCCCTATTCAAAGTGAAGGTTAGTTCTTCTTTTTTTAATTATATTTTGGAAATATAAAGATATACTCTATCTCTCTAAAGATCCAGTATGTCCCATAACTTCCAAGATCTAAAGTTTCCATCACCACAAACATTTAAAAGGAATTAAAATACTAATAATACCTATATACAATCAAGTTATTTGGTTGTTACAAAACACCCCAAACACACACAGTGAGTGAAATCTGATTTTCCTCTTCCCTCTCTTCCATTCTAACAACCATTACATAATTAACATTTTTATTTATAGGAATTTCATTAACTCTACCACGAAAACCTGCCACACGCTGGTTTCTTTACAGCATCCTTTTCATTAGTGAACACTCAGTCAGAAAGATTAAAAAGAAACCTTTGCTGCTGCTCTTTCCCTGTTTACCCAGAAAATAAGATAATTTTTAAGTGTTACAAGCCACTATTCAATGCTACATTTTAGAAGTTCATTGAATTCCATCTAAGCAGCCTTCCAAGCATGTCCCTTAAATGAGAAAACTCCATTTGACAGTCCTAGGAAAGGCACTTAGCAGCACTGGGCACTCACTGGGCAGAATCTCACCTGCAGAGAAACTGCAGTGGAAGGTAACTGGCCACAAGCACTTCAAATTAAACTTGAGCTATTCAGGTCAAAACAAAAATTCTGGTACCAAAAATGTTACTACTTTACTCCTTAAAAGTGACAACATCTCTGTGTAACTATCTTTACAGCAGGAGCTTCTCTGTGCACTCTGCACAGCCTGCCAGGTCACATACAGGCCAGAAAGGCTTTATTAATTATTACCTCAAGTAATAAGTAATTCTGAGACTACTGAAAAAAAAAAAAACCACAGAGAAAGGCAGAGATGGATTACCAAAATAAAATTACTGCCTTCAAACCTTTACTGGCCTACCCTAAAAAATTATGAAGTGCTGTCAGTAATAGATGTGGAAATGTACAACACAAGGATCACTACTAGGACCTAAACACCTGTTTATGCACCTGTACACAGTAAAGTGAGCTTAAGCTAATTCATAAAAGAAAGTTGGAAGAATTATTCTTAAATTAAAGAAACACTTCCATTAATATCATAATCATAAGCCTGCATTTTTGATGAGCATCACTGGGAGGGCACTGAGCACTGGATCAAACTGAGGGGAAGCTCAGACTCCTGGTCAGCTTCTGACCAAGTGCCTGCCCAGGCTGCTCTGTGCCCACTGCTGCTTCCTGAGGAGCAGGGTGGGGATGTCCCAGACAGGAGGGGACTGCAGGGGACAAACCACCTCTCTCAGCAGCAGTGCCACCTTAACAGCAGTGTGGACAGCCCAGAGAGGTGTTAAATAATTGTCCCTTAGCTTGTGACAGGATGCAGGCTCAGCTCTGTTCCCGAATGCCTCTTGCACAGACTACAGAACAGGCATTCACATACCCTCCATCAACTCTGAGGACACCTCAAAGAATAAACTGAAATCTGCTCCATCAACCACAATTTCATTTAGATCAAACAGCCAATGCTTGGACAGCAAAGAACATAAAAGACACCACTGTTTGCCCTGCTCTGTAAAGTGCTTTGAACTCAAGACTTCTGTCGCTCTGCTGAAACAAACACACGCTTCAGATAACAAACTCAGGGCTCAGCATCTTGCAGATTTATGAGTTCTTTCAGCTCATGGAGATTGCAAAACTCACATCCAGCTCGGCAAAACACAGTGAAAAGAAAGAATTAATATAGTTATATTAGCCCTAGGAAGCCCTGTGCCAATTCACATGAGCACACAAACTTAACTGCTGTGGGTAAGACTTTGACCAAAGAGTAGACCTTAAATACCATTTTCATAAGCAACTGGAGTTCTTTGAACCTAAAGCTATTACTTCTCCCTCATTCCTACAGTAGGGGAAGTTCCTGGATTTCCTGGGTCTCTGCAGCTGCTGTGCAACACCCCAAAGCCCCTCAGCCACAGCCCTGGGGGATGCAGGATTTGGCTGGGCAGTGCTGGGGCACCTCCAGCCCTCACTGTGCCCTTGGCAGCAGCAGGAGTTGGTGTTGCAGCAACACAAACTACAGACCACATCCACAGGAAGCCACTGATACAAAGAGTTACAGGTATATCATCAGAAAATAATATAATCCTACACATGATTTATGTTTTCCATTATTGCAGTGACAGTTTTTTCTGTAGTATGTATTGGATCTCATCTAAACACACTGGATCTTGACCTGTTATTGGCAGTGAGCACTGGCAGTATAAAGAAATGAGAATTTGTTTTATAAACTGTTCGGGTGCCCTAAACACATTTACCTTTTGGAGTTAATTCATCATATCATCTGATAGATTTTTTTTCCCCTCAAAGGTTATTTTCAGGGATAAGCATACAATCAGAGTTTCTTTCTCACTAAACAATACAGTGATGGCAGTGACAGCAACTAAGGACTTTGAAATCAAAATTGGCAATCAGTATTCTTTTTATACTTAATCAACTTCTATAACTGAACCCAAAGCTGTATCTATGACCAACCAGCAAGCACAAGACACTACTCTAAATTAAAAACTAAACAAAACCACCACGAAATTTACAGGAAGATGAACACAAAAATGTGAGAAACTGAGTTCCAGTACTCTCACAGAAATCTCTCCCAATTTTTTCATTTTTCTTTGTATTCCTTCTATTTTAAACAATCTCTACATGTAAAACATAGCATGATTAATTTCTATTAAACAATAAAGCTTTAGGAAACAGACAGATGAATTTCTGAAAGGAGAACATATTTCTCCAAAGGTCATTAATCACTATTAGCTTAAAAATAAAGATGTAACAACAACCATTTAAGAAATTATGTGAGCAGTTTCCAAAGATACAATTTATATTAATTTTCCCCTTCTTCATTCCAACAGTCACAAAAAACTGTGTTATTAGAAATCTGCTCAAAGAGAAAGTTAAGAACTCAAGAAAAAGTGGATAAACAAGAGCTGAAATTAGCCTTGCTTCCTCTGTCTGTGCTTTACAGCAGTTTTTGATTGCATGACCACATCCAGAACCTCTCTTTATTTTGACTGACCAAAGAACAACCATTCAGAGTTTCATTACCATTTGTGGCTCAACGTACAGTTCTTAGGACTTAGTTCACTAAAAATTATTCAAATCTTACCATAAAGGTAGATATTTCCCATTCCTAATATTTCTACTGAGCATCCAAGTGTTTCAAACCTACAATATTTTTATGAAAACATATGCAAGACTAGAGATGGATTACCTTGGTTTTACAGAACCCTTAGCAACAAAGCACACTGGACTGGGAACACTGGCATTTCCCTGGTTCTTGGATGTTTGCCTTTGCCACCCTCCTTGTAGCTCTAGAGCAGTTTTACTTTACCTATTATCCCTACAATATATCCAGTCATGTGGATGGAAGCTGAAGAAAGAAGAAACAGGTCTTTAATAATCTTAAATATTTTCATTTCACCTTAATACCTCATGTAAAATTAATTGCCAGGCTTACTGCTGAGTTTTTAAATTAAGATGCATTTTTTTCCTGTTTTTTTATCAACCATTGCCTCCTCTCCAGCCAAATGCAACAATGCAGAGTAATCAGATTTGGCAGCCCAAGTGCTGGCTGTCCACTGCTGCAGCCTCAGTGTTTGCTTGCTGTCACTCCAGTCACAAGGATTTAGTCCACTTGTGCTACACTGATCCATATAACACTGATTTTTTTCCTCACCTGTGAAACTTGCTGCTCCCCACTCCTCTTAGAAAACAAATATAATTTTGTTATATACATATTTAAACTATAATAACTATTAACCATTGTAATTGTTATATACTAGTTGCCTTTTTTCTTTGTCTTAAGGATAGAAAGAGCAGAAAGTGACACAAATCAGGATAAGACTGAAGGACACTTCTTGATACCACATGGATCATCCAGGCTGCCAAAAGGACAGATGTTCTTCGCTTTTCTACTGAAAAACAATTTCTGTCTTCTCTGAAATTAAGTCCAAACAGTCTTTTTAATTCCAGTAAATACCCACTTGGGATGATCAGTCTTTTCCTTTGTAAGCCCTATCCATGCACAGCACCTTGCTCACTCACTCCAAAAAGCCAGATTACCCTTATCCCTCACTCCTTATTTTCTGTTCTTTAAAAACCAAAGCAAACTGCTGTGTTGTCTCAAAATACACCTTTGGAATACTAAAGTCAAACCACACTACCACTTGCCTCTATTTCAAATGCAATTCTACAGCATCAGCAGACTTGGAATAGCTCAGGTGATTCTCATCAGTGACAGATGAAGAAACTCTCAAACTTCTGTTCAATTTTTTGATTAAAACTTTCTTTCCTTGATTTAATGTAATTTAATGTTCAGTATGTTTATAGTGCAAAAGAAACTGAAATCATCTGCAGGTCAGCCACTGGTTTCCCCTGAGTAAATTCTGTTTCCCTGTTGGTTTTTCCCAGCTGGTCTTAAACCAGCATTCAATAAAATCAAACTTCCATGTTTTAATATCACATAAGTACTTTACATGTGTACTGTAATACTGTTTGCAGCATGCACACTGGATACTGTTCTAAGAGGCAAGAGCTCTTTGTTAACTACAAATCAGCTAATATTTGAAAAATTTAATCTAAAAAAACCCCTCCAAATCCCCACACAATTTGCTATGAATGTCAGCATCAGTAATATAACTATTCTGTTCTATTTTCCAAAATAAAAGACCATATTATAACCTCCCATATCAATGACTAAATAACATTTCCCTACAAAGCAAGAGATTATAAAATACCCTGCATGTCATTTTCACAGTAGGACTTGCAAAGGACACCAGAAGGTGACTTACATTTAATTCTGTCTTTACTTTTAAAATCTATTAAAATCTATCCATTTCCATGGTAACTCAAAACATATATTCCTCCCACACAGTTTGATTGATAGTTCGTAGTTTTTGTTTTATAGTCAACCTTTTGTTTGTTTGAAAATACATGAAAACTATCTAGTTGATCCTAACAATCTTAAATGATACCATAAATCTGTATGTGGCAATAAATGAAAGGTACTGCATATATGGCTCCTTCTTATGCTGTTGTTTAAACCCAATAAACTGACATAATATCCTGTGGTTTTCAAAGCAAAATAACTTTCAAATCAATTATAACAGATTTTCAGATTTTAATGGTATAGGACTTGCTTCCAAGCTAATTTTATTTTACTCTCCTAAAAACATATACCTACTTTTAAATTCCTTAGAGCTCAGTGTCTTCCACAAATCACTATGAGAGACTGACTACATACAATTTCTTAAAATTAAGGAAGAAAAAAATAGGAACCTGCTATAACCTTGAAACATGAAGCACTTGAACTGAACTTTAGCAAGTTAATGCTAAGGGGAGAAATACTGAAATAGATTGCATTTTACAGCAGGAACCTAATAAATATTAAGTGTAATTTCTACATGAATACTGTTCTTCTAAAGAAGAAATGTAGAGAGAGGTCATGACATCCACTAAAGACCTCTAAGAAACCATAACTAATAAACAGATGTAAATTCAAGTCTCAATTTGACAACGCAAGAGAAGGGCTTCTACTCAACTTTCCAAAATACCTAAGCAGCATAAAAGTCTCTGATTTTACCTACAAAACCTTCTAATTGCCTAAGATAACGAGCAGATATAAATCACACTGAGACACTTTTACATTGAGGTCTTTATTCTGGTCCCCACGATTCAAGAAAGAAGGGTCAGACTGGAGCAGGTCCAGGGGAGGGGCACAAAGATGATCTGAGGGCTGCAGATCCTGGCCTGTGAGGAAAGATGAATCCCATCCCAGTACTGCAGTACCAGCACAGCCTCCCTAAGAGGATGGAGACTCTATGTCCACAAGGAGACACAGGGAAAAAACAAAGGGCAATGGGTGTAAATTGCAGGAGAATTTTAATTCCAATATAAGAAAGAAACAGCTTTCAATAAGAACAACCATTCACTGGATTTGGACAGGGGGCCACAATCTCATGCAGGATCCCTTTCTGACAAAAGGTTGGGCCAGACAGTATTTCAAGGTCACTTCCAACCTCTCACATTTCCTGGTTTATCTCCAGCTTCCCCCTCCATGAGTAAAGATACTGAATTATAAAAGCATCCATCTTCAGCATACAACACTGCAGTGTTCATCATTCTGCATTCTCCAAATCATTCTGCACACACCCATCACAACCCAATCAAGAAAAATCTTCAAGTATTTTCTAGTAATCAAATAACAAATCTGCTAAAAGCTCAGATTCAGTTGCTAAGCAATGAGATGATTTCTCAGTGCACTGTTCCCTCTGAGGAACTGAAGTACTAGATGCTCCTGGAAGTATTTACTCTTAGTTTCCCTCATATGCTGTGCAGTGCCTCATGAGACTATCAGCTGCCCCAAACTCCTGTCTGAGTTCCTGGCAACTCCACAAAGGTTCATTCTTCACTCCAAACATAGAAAGATATAAAAATATCCATATCACTGCTGAACACTATTATCCAGAGTCCTGTCTAAAGTCATAACTCTGAGTCTCTCTGTTAGTGCCAACTGAGCTCAAACTCTTCAGATTGTTTTTTCACAAACCTGAACAATCACCCTAAAGGAATTTTCCTTCAAGGTAACCTTGAAAATTATATGAAAATGAGAAAGAGGAAAGAGGGCCACGTATACAACCAATAGTGTTTCTGTACATCTGTCTTGGTACAAACACCTCATCTTTCCAGGAGTTTTCTTGAACAGAATTTAAGAGTGCATTTAATATGCTTAATATGCTCAACTTGAAGGAATTCTGTTCCTTGAAGGGAGACCTTCTGACGCAGCACATCCATTTTAGGACATGTCACATTTTCTTCTGTCTACATATTTCAGAAAATCCATCAGCAATTCCATGTTTTATCAGATATGGAGCAAAGCACATGGCACTGAATAAAAATGTCTCCTAGAACACTCCCCATAAGAGTAAACGACCTTAGTGATTCAGTGAATGGCATTTTTCAAGATGAGTTTTAACTAGTGCTTCAATTTTGGGGACACCAAAAACCACCCAAATCACATAGCTGCAATTGCACCAAGTGCTGCTACCCACTCTGTTCCTTAATAGGATCCCTTAGGAAATTTAAATGGAGCCAATGGGAAATTGGTTTCACACTGAGCTGGCAAAAATTCCATCTATTCCCAACACCATTAGGTCTTACTCCTGAAAGTAGACGAGAAGTCTCCCCACACATCCCCCGCTCCCCTTTGCATAAAAGTAGCAAAAGAACGTTATTGATCTGACCAAACTCTAAATTGGGCAATTATGTTTGGTCTCTCCACAGTCATCTGCTCCTTCAACAGAAATAGTCTTCACATCACATCTTAGACTCTAAGGAATTTTTTTACAGTTAAAATAGCTACTGTGCACCAACAGCGAGTTTCAGTGATCTCCTTAGCTGACTTAAAAACTCACAGGAGTCTTGTTTGACCTAATTAACAAAAGCTTACAGAGAACTTGCAGATCCTTTATTTAGAAGTAGTATAAAAATAACAAATCTTATCAACACATACAGGCTAAGAGAGAAAGTTAACAACCTTACTGGTATCATTTTGCTGTCTCAACAGAAGTCAGTAGACTGGAGTGGGCAGCTACTCCAGAGCTGCACACACCCATTTCACTGTAACAAATGCAATTTTGCATCTTTATCCACCTCTGTGCCTAAACAAGTCTCCCCAAGGTTTGTTCTTGCTTTTCTGCTCTCTCTTCCTTGTCCCTTCGGAGTAGGCACAAGAACAGGCTCAGCTGCTTGCAGTGGTACACTAATAATCTCACTTTTCCTTCCTCCTCCACTCCAAATTAAATACAGGATTGGGGAAGGGAATCGTTGGCATTTCTGCTTATTGCCTTTGCAATACTGGGAAACAATAAGTAAAACCATCTTCTAAATTTCTTAGGCTTCCACAAAAGGACATTGTGTCCACAAAAGGACAAGGTTATTGTGTCCAAAATTAATCTAAAGAACAACACAGAGTATTGGAACCTGGCAAAGTAACACAAGATACTGGGTCTGTGCACCTACTGACAGTACCCAAACACACCCTCACAAACACACACATCTGTGGTTAGCTGTAACCCACATTATCAGCAACTCCAGTGGCTACATAGTACAGATTTCAAACACTGAGATCCACACTCAGTGAACTCCCTCCCAATTATTTTTTACAATAGCAATGAAAGTAGGAAAACCCAAACCACCTAGGTGAAATGGAACAGGGGCTTTTTTGTTTGCCAGAAAGTAACTACTAGATCTCATTGTTTCAGTGTCCATCTCTGGAGGGCTGGATACAGGACACAGCCGGGATACAGACAGATCAGAAGACAAAGAACTGCTTTCCATTTTCCAGTGGAATGTCACTGCCTTGTCTGCACACAGGTTACATATTGAAATAGGGGGAAATGTGCTCTTTAGATAGAATCACAGAATGGTTTGGGTTGGAAGGGACCTTAAAGCACACCCAGTTCCACCCCCTACCATGGGCAGGGACACCTTCCACTGTCCCAGGCTGCTCCAAGCCCCATCCAGCCTGGCCTTGGACACTTCCAGAGATGAGGCAGCCACAGCTGCTCTGGGCAACCACCCTCACAGTAAAATTCTTTTTCCTTCTATCTACTCTGAATCTGACCTCACTTAAAACCATTACCCCTTGTCCTATTGCTATGGGCCATGCTAAAAAAATCTGTTCACAGAACCATTAAAGTCACATCATCTTTTTACTCCTTTATTAAATAATATTTAAGTTCTATTCTTGATTACTCAATTATTTTAAAAAATATTATTTTTAAGTAGGCATAGAATTTTTAACAAGGTGATAATTTTTGCTATAAGTCCAATCCAATATAAATAACAGATTTTGATAGTTTCCATCCCAGTTTTATTCGTATTGCTTTCCAGTTGGAGAAAAACTTCTGGCATTTTTAAAAGAAACTTGCTGTTTCGTCAGCATTTAAAGAGTTATAAGATCAGAATCCAACGACTCAGAGCATAATTTGTTATCACAGCAAAGCAAAGAACACATCATACATCTTCCTATTTCAAATTGATTTCAGGCATAACCCTTTCTCTGTGAATTCATTACACACAAATGCCTTTTTCTCCTCAGACTAAAACTTGGCTTTCACCTTGATAGCAAAAATTACAAGAATATCACAACCCTGTGCAATGCAATGATCTCAGGCTAACCTTTCTAACATGTATTTCTCAGAAATCTAAACCAAAATTGCTGCACAGCTCCTGTAACTCAAACCCATTCAAGCTTCCCCACGCACAGTTTATTCCCAGTACTAGCACGGACTCTCTGTGGTCAGAAGGAAATGAGGAAGATTCCCAATATTTTACACCAACTAATTTTCTGTCACTGTCTCAAAGCTGTGCTTTACTTCACCCTTCCATTTCTCACTGTTCTCCTCCTCTCTCCAATTTTCTGTCAGCAGAACTTCCTTATCTTGGAACAACATAACATCCCTCTCCAGGCAGCATTTTAATCACTGCAGGTTTCCTGGGTATTACATCTCAGCTCCCATTGTTTAACTGAGAAACAAATACAAACCTTACAATGCAACTCAACAATACTACCAAGGTAATTGCTTGGAATTTTTAACTGGAACAAACTTGGTCTTTCAAACCATGATCCAGATAGGGAGTTAACCAAGAAGGATGAGATGAACATTTGAGCCTATTTAGAGATGCTCAGAGAGGCTGCTACACTGTTTGGCAACCCCACTGACCAGTGAAGGGCCCTTTGCAGGCACTGACCTACTGAGAGTGTCTTTGCAACAACCAGCACTTGAATTTCCCCTGCAGTAAGAAACTTTTCTACAAAGCTGACTAGGCACAGCAGCATGATAAATAACATTAATTACATTTCTTAGATGATTCTTATTACAGTTTGGAAATAATAAAAATTTCTGCTGGTGCTGATCCAACAACAAACAAGGATTTCCATTTAGTTTTTCAATATTTTAAGTTATGTTCTTACACAGCTTCCAGCCTGAACCCCAAGGATAAAATGCTAATCCCAGCTCTGCCACAGGCATCTCAGTGCATTTTTTCAGAATTCCAATGTACAGCCCACAGGTGGGACAAATGTCTGGTATCCACTTAACAATGGTGTCAACTGTTCTTCTGCCAGAAAAGCTGTGGTACTGTATCAGTGGCCTGGAGATAACAAATCTCTGAAGGTGCCCAAACACTGGCCCAGGGAAGCTGCGGGGTCTCCATTCAGAAGGAACTCAAAACCTGGCTGGAGCACTCCTGTCAGCCTGGTCTTGCTGACCCCGCTTGAAAAGGCAGCTGATGATCTCAAGAAGTCTCTTTCAATCTAAACAATTCTGTGACTATTTCTGTGTTAGAATTTTTAATTTTTTTAAGTTTTTGGAAAAAAAACCCACAACACAAAACAATGTGTTTTCTACTCAGAAGCTCTGTCAATTTCTTTCATCATGGAGCAGATGCCTCCTTCCAAAGTTCTATGAGAACAGGAAATTCTTTCCCCTGTTGTTTAAGAATACAATAATGTTTTGTGCAATGTTATAAGAAATATAATGAGCTACAACAAAAAGCAGTCCCAGAAAGAAAAATCACTAAATGAAAGTTTATAGCTAGAGCTTTCTCTCTCCTTCCCCTCAAGGAACTGGTGTTAACAATAAAAAAGAAATACTTTAGTAGAAAGAAAGCTTAACTCATTTGTAGGTAAAATGGTTCCCCTTTTTCCAATTTAGTGCCATTGCCAATATTACTGTTATCTCCAGCTGGCACTGGGGAGAGGGGGAGAAAAAAAATCTTACAGGAAGGAAACAGGAAAGATCACTTTATTTCCATACACAGAGAAGTAAGCACATGCAATGGGAAAAGGAGGAGCACTAGGTGTAACGAGTGCTATAAAACATGTTATATATCACATTCCCTGCCCTTCCTCCATTAGATCAGATGCTCCTTTCCAAGAAAAGGCCTCCAGGGACATCTGACCCCAGAAGAACTGGGACCATTAAGAGTAAAAGTGATTTCATATGAGCTGATTGCTTTTTGAAGTACAGAACACAGCTAGTTATGCTGGAGATGCACTACTCACTCCACTGGGTCATTCCTGGGTTTATTTCCCAGACATGTAACTGTTGCCACTGCAGGTTTAAATGAGGAAACAAAGCTGCTGCAGCACTTTGTAAAGGTATTTCTCTAAAGGAAGGAAATGCAAGCTTAGACCACCTACAGTTCTTGATCCTAATCCTAAGGCTTGCAATTACTCAGCTAAAACAGAGAAAATAAAAACCAGGAAAAATAGCTTCAAATGATCAAGTTTTTTATCTGCTGTGTCACGGGCTTTGGCTATTAAAATGTAAGAAAAGAAGAGGGATGAAAGCAGAAGTAGGAGACATTACATGCCAGCAACTGAAAATTATATTAAAGAAGATGTGTATAAAACTCAATACACTTATCCTAGCGTTTACTTCTAATTTATGGAGGAACAACTGTACAAAACCTCCCATATTTTGAGTTTTTCTCCTTTCAGACTCTAGGCACTAAAACAACTACTTACAAACTGTGCTGGATAATTTTTCAAGTCTTTGATGGGAATTACAGAAGCATTATATTATTTATTACATATTTAACAGCACTTTAAAATGTGTCGCATTTTTTAATAACAATGAAGTTTTCAGATCTAAAGGTAAAATTTCAGAACTGCAGAAATTTCCAGTGTAGCCCATGTGCCTCCCACATGATCCATTATTCTGCACTTAGGGAACTTCCATTAAATACAAGGAATCCAACAATTGTGATATTGATTCTGATGGATTTTGAATGCACAAAGGCAGGCAACATTTCTCCCAGGGTATCAGAGGTGTGCAAGGAGAGGAGCACTGCTCTTACCACATACAGCTGTTTCCAGAGCACGGCCCATTCCTGCAGCGTCGCTGTGACTTCAGTCACTACAGAATCTTCAAGAGGAACAACTGTTTCATATTGCCTGTAAAAAAGATGGGGGGAAATTAGGAAATGTACCCTGGAAAAGGTAGAAAAAGAAATCTGACAGCACAGTAATTTGTAGAATTCTAGAATCTGAATTTGTTCAACATCAGGAGAATATCTTAAGAGGATCATTTTGTCTGTTGTAAAACTGAAGCAACTCCAGAATCATAGCAACAGTTCCTGCATTACATTCCCCAAGATTAAGCTTATGTGAAACATTTCCTGGTTACCTGTTCAAAATAAATCTTTTCATTCTAGTCAAGGTCAATGAAAAGTTTTCGCTACTATGGCATGTTAAATTAACTTGCCTGTAAAGTGGGGTACTTCACAATTTGGGTCCCTTCCCTAAGCTAGTCCACCCATTTTCCCCCCCAAACAATGTTAGCCAATATCAAAACTACCAATAATACCTGCTGTCTACTAACCTGTCCTATCCAGAAGGCTTTTTCAACATTGCAGATGAAATCTGAGGGATCTGTCCTCTAATCAAAATAATACAACCTGTTCCTTTGTGGTAAAGGTTTTCCAAAACCATTAAAGGAGAACCACAAGAGTGGTTTGGACTAGAAGGGATTTCAAAGCTCATCTCATTCTACCCCCTGTCATGGGCAGGGACACCTTCGCTGTCCCAGGTTGCTCCAAACCCCATCCAACCTGGCCTTGAACACTTCCAGGAATGGGGCAGCCACCACCTCCCTGGGCAAACTATGCCAAGGTTTCACTACCCACAGTCTAAAAAGTGTCTTCCTTAAATGTAAATCCATCATCCCTTGTCTGATTCCTACAGACCCTGCCCAAAGCCCTGTCCCCATCATTTCACAAGCCCCCTTTAGATACTGAAAGGACACAAGCAGCTCTCTCCAGAGCCTTCTGATGCCTTAAGTTTTAGCTTTCATGTTTTTCACATTCTGTGCTGCCTGGGGTGCAGTTCTGAGTCCCATATTAAGTGCCAGTAAGCTCCTTTCACAGAGCAGGGACACAAAACAAATCCTTTTCCTGCTGAAGACCAAGGACAACTTTCAGGCCCAAAACCACAAACAAGGGTGGCTGAGGGGAGGAACAAGAAGGATGGGACCTGACAGCCTGGAGCTGGAATTGGACAATTAAACCCCAAAATGCAAAGGGACCAAAACTTATCAAAGTGTGAGACCTCATGACTGCTCAGCCATTTTTGTGACCATTTTGGGTCCACCTTGGGTGCAGCCCTGGCCAGGCTCTTGTCCTGCCCAAGATGTATCCTAAAGGCCTTTCAATAAATCCCTACTTTTTTCTCTAGCTCTGTCCAATCTCTGTTTCAGGTCAACCTGTCCAAGGCATCACTTCTCTCCCCTCCAGGCTGACCAAGCCCACCTCTCCCAGCCTGTCCTCAGAGCAGGGGTGCTCAGCCCTGGGGACAGTCCCTGTAAGTCCCCAGGGATGTTTGGGGAGGGCAGGGGGCACTGAGCAGATGACTGCGTGGTGTTCAGCTGCCTGCCAGGTTCAATACATGCTCTGTTATCTCACAAGTGCTTATAATGGTATTTGAAATATATTCTGAAATAAAGAATTTTTAAACAAAACATGAAATACCCATGACCCTCTGGTTCAGAGCTGCATTACATTCAATTGTATCAACTGGTGCAAGAGGCTTTGATACTTTTAAACAGTATATCAGCTTTCCTAATAAGTACCTGAACTGGTTGCCCTTCACAAACTCTAAACTAACATCAAGGACTAATTAACTACACACCACAGGGAACTGCTCCTTCCCCTGAGGAGAGTACACAACAGGAGTGGTTATTCTATGCAAGAGATATCATTTCATTACACCCCAAAATTATGAAGCATCAGTATTACAGCTGCCCTAACAACCTTTACTGAGGCACTTTGGGAACAAATCTATAATTCAAGACTATCAGAAGTCACCTGTTTTTCTGCAGGTAGTTCGCTAAGTGCCATTTAATACATTTTATCTTCCACATTTAATTTGTTGCCTCAGGTCATTGTCTGAAACATTGCAATTATAAATCTCCCTACAGCAGCCTTTATCTGGAATATGCAAGTAGAAGCAGCAGTGGAAACACAAAATATTGATTTCAGGAGTCTCAGTCAATTTCACAGGAAACTGCAGGTTCCAGAGCCCCCAGTCAGTAACTTCCCTAACACGACATGCCATTATTCACACAAACTGAAATAAACCCAGCAACACATGAGCTACAAACAAAGAGAAGGGCAGAAGTTCTCAGCAGTGCACTTCAGTCACTCTTTGGGTGAGCTGGGGAGGGCTGGATCCTTTGGAAAATGTTCAAGGTGACACAGCTACCTGTCAGCTACGACTCTGAAAATCTGTAGATAAGTGAGATGGGCTGTCTACTGACTGGTGCCTCCAAAAGAAATAGAAAAATACAGTATTTTGCCAGTGAGAGAACAAGCAGAAATGGAAGAATATAAGTAGAGGTCTTTAAATGCATGTGTTTCAGATGATACCTCTAAAGTTACAATTTTATGAGCAACAACAAAGAAGAGTAACCATCAGACAGCATTCTTGCTATATTAAAAACAAACAAACCACCCTCCCAACTCTGTAGCATTACATTTAATTGTCAAACTCTCATACACAAAAAAAGATACAATGAACTAAAATGTCTCTGTAATTTTCAATAATTATTTCTTCGTTTCCCTTCTAGATAAAAAGCACTGGAGCTTCTTAAAGAGAAGGAAAAATACTCACCCTCTGTTACTGACAATTGCCTTTTTCAAGTGAATATAATTTGCAGGAAAAATCCCCTGCAAAAGGAAAAGTTCCGCATGTTAGAAAAATACATTTGCAGTTTTTAGCTGTGGTAACCTAAGCCACAATAAATCTGCCAATACATCTATTAAAACTCCCCTAAACAACCATTGTGTCAAAGCTGCCAGTTGAAACTCTACATTCAGGTTAGTAGCAAGTGGCTGGTTTAGCCTGTCTTAGACCAGGACACCACACTGGACCAAACCTCCACCTGGGAAGATCAGAGAAGTGGCTCTTCTGCAGTTTGCAGCACAGCACCAGCAGCTCCCAGAGCAGGCTGATGCTGATTAGGGGTGACACAGACAGAGGCTTAAAAAGACAGATTAAACAAAAACTAAAAGTCCACCATCAAATTTGCATTGAGCCCCCACGGACAGAAGTATTCTATTACTTGCATACCCTGGAGCTGTCAGTTTTGCTCCCTTTCCAAGGAAAAGCTGTTCAAACCCACTTGGGATACCTCTGGTTATTTGTCTTTTGCTGTTCCCATGAGGGCTGGACTCCAACCTCGCCTGTGCCAGAGTTCTCTTGTGTGCTGAGACATGGGGAAAAGGGGAAATTCAATCCAACCTTCTTCCAGTGTTCCACACTCTCTGTAAAGCACACGGCCCTGAATCCTCACAGCAAACAGCAACCTGCACTTCAGTGGGAAATACAGGAGCAGCACTGGAAATCTTTGGATTAAAAAACAGCTGACAGTCTCTGACAAAAATGTCAGCAATTAAGTGTGGGCTTTCAATTCATAGAGCTTTAAAACCATACAATTTAGGAAGAAAAATTTTCGGAGAGAGGGGGGTTTGAAAGGAATACTAAGTAAAGAAGATTCCAAATGCTAAGGAAAATTCCTCCTTGTTCATAGGCAAGACTAAAATTATAGAAGGAAAAAAACTGAATCTAAGAGGAATGGCTTCACCAGGAAAACAGCAAATATGTTTGCTTTCAGCCACATGAAAACCCAGAAAAGGAAGAAATGCTACTTCAGTTTCTTGTTTGGTTCACTTCCAGTTAATGCTGCCTATTTCTGGTATCTAAGAAACCAGGGAAGGTTTGAAGGGCAATCCTATCAAAACAGAACATATACACCAGCAGAAGTACCAACACACACAGTGACTGCAGACATTTCATTAAAAGAGTGTTATAGCCATGACTATGTAATACTGGTAATATTATATTCCATAATATAGGTAAATGAGGAATGTGTTAGTTTTCTCCCTTTAAACACAAGCAATATTTAAATTTTAAAAATTTAATATTTAAAAATTAAAACATTAAAGATAATGAAGTGAAGCTCATACAAAAGCACCTATTGGTATGTTTGGATACAAACATTTAAAAGAACTTAGATGTTCTCACAAAAACAACCACACCAGAACAATCAAAAAAGTTCTCCAAAAGCAAAAACTAGGAAAAAAATGGAAAATAACTAAATCCAATGGTTAAACTGTAAAAATCTGAACCCCCCCCAACAACTTACAAAATCCTTTTTCAACGGACTTTTTTCAAAGTTGTCTTAGATTAATAATTCAACTTATTAAATGTGTTCTTAAAAATGCTGCATTTAAACAATGTAATATAACCCACCTGTGCCTTTCTTAGGGGAGTAGGGTGGAGAGGATCAAATTGGATGAGATTTATAAGTGTTGGAAAAATTACAAGTTACATGTCAGGAAGGTTTCTGATCCTTTGAATGATTAATGAGTATCACTCAATTTAAAAAGAAATCCAATCCTCCCACAGGAAAAAAGTTAGAGAAGGAAAATGAAAAGTTCATTGGGTTGCAACAGCAAAATAGATTTAATCTCCCATTAGATTAACAAATGTATTCAATGCTTACCTTAACACAGGGCTTCTTAATGGAAACACCTCTGTACCAACCTGAAACCAGATAAAACATATTATAATTATTTGTGGCACTGCTTTCTTTACATAGAAGCAAACTGACTACAATTATGCAGATACTGAGATCACCTAAAAACCAGCTGTGCCTCACATAGGTGGAATTTTTAAAAGATTTATTTTGTTAGAGTTTTTTGTAAAAAGTACTTTTATTTTGCTCTGCAATAATGACAAACCCTTAACAACCAGCAATGCTCTTGTTTCTTCCCACCAGGAATCAAAGTGGATTAGCTGGTCCTCATACTAATAATCCTTAGTCACTGTAGCAAAGATCCATTCAGCTCAGGGAAGAGTCTGCACTGAACGCTTCTCTTCCAGGCTGGCACATGAGTCTTGTTGCAGTGTTTATCTTGACAAAATCTCCAGACTTCAGAAACCTGTAAAAGCCATTATCATACATTTCTAATGTGCTTTAAACAAATATAAATTCTTCCCATGTGTCTGGTCTTACGTATGTCTGAGTAGAGAACAGGCTTGAGGATCTAATTTATATACCCCATTATTATTACTATTCTTGTATGCCCCATCAGAAAGAGCTCCTGACAGGACAACAAATGAGGAGTAAAACACAAAGCTGCTAAAGCTGCAAGTTAAAAAGAAGAAGGCAGTTCCTGCTGCTTCCCACAAGTGACAGCAGTGTCACTGCAGGACTCGGCTGGGAATAAAGGCACTGAAAACCTCACCCAGCTGAAGAGTGGAAAAGCAGCACACCCTGGAGCTGGGCCTGGAACAGCCCCAGGACTGCAGGAGGACAGTGGGTGCCAGTTCTGGGGCCTGGCCATCCCAAATTCCTGGGCAAACTTGGCCAGGCCCAGCTCCAAGCCAAGCTCAGCCCCCAGGTGTCATTAGCAACTGCAGCAAGTGTCAGCCAGGCACAGCCCACGCCTGCCAAAAGCCAACACGCTTCCACGTCAGCTAAACCCACTTCCTATAAAAAGTCCTCCCATTTTCCCAGTGAATTCCCATGTACTGACTTTCCCTCCCTCATTTAAAATTACCCTGGCAAACCCTGACAGTCATTTGCGATGGAGAATAGAGAAGACAGAACAATGTATCTGGGTATTTTGTCTCAGAATAACGACTTCAGATTTGGCTGAATTATCAAAGAGTCTCATTGAGAGGATCAGATGTGGGGAAGGCCTTGAATTTGTTTTAAAGACAGCTTGATAGTCTTGAATTTTTATTTTGTTTTAAAAAGAGAATCTAAGTCAATATGAATTCAAGACAATTGCAAACCTTAGTATAGAAAAAAATTAAAATCCATCTTCTTCACTACACAAATTTCTTATTAACATAGGACATAACAGATTTGTTTTCCTATGAAATCATTGTTTATATTAAAAAAAAAAATATTGTTGTTTTGAATTTATTTTAGTTGATCAAACTTCAGGGCAATCATATCAATATACACATATATGTGCAAACAACAAATACAGTTCCTTAACATGAGTGATTTCTAGAACTCCACACAACTGTGCCCACACCTGCTTTTGAGCAACAAATGCTGCATATTTTTAAGGTCATAGAAAAACATAAATGCATTTATCCTGTGATTCACTGTTACTAATATTAAATGCAAGTCTGTACCTCAGAAATACCCAGACATTTAAGCACTAAGACAAACAAAATGACAAACTTCTTGCTAAATGGGGAAAAAAGTGACTTTATCCAAGTTTGTGAACAGACCTGTAAAAGAACAAAACCCAGTGAAGGAGGTGACCATTAATAATCAGATCTGCAGGGTAGTAAACAAAATATATTCCCAAAAAAACTACCCCATTTCTTAAATTTTTGTTCTTCATTCTAAAAAAAAATTTTCAAAGCTTACAAGTTCTGTGTTCACAGAGTTATGAAAAACAGGCAGGGAAGGACCCTGAGAAATCACTCAGCTCATCCAAGCCATGTCTCTAAATCTCTCCTCACATTTAGTCTGGTTTAAGCAGCATCCAATAATTTATTATCAGGGCAGAATTACACTGTCTGTGGAAAATGATCCATACATCTGTAAAATCTAGATTCCAAGGTATTTCTGCACCAAATTCCAAGGAAGCTCTATTTCTGCTACTCCACACAGACCAGTTTGAAAGCAGCGGTGCTGCACAGGAACCTTTTTAGAAGAAATTCTAAAAAGATCTTCTACAGATCAACATTGGCCAGTAAAACTGAGGGCAACATATGAAATTTTTGTATAATACTTGTTAATTTAGCAAATTTACATCAAGTGGAGATGGCAAATCCTCACTGGACAACCTATTTCAGTGGCTCAGATAACATACATGCCCTTTACTACCCAAACTTTCTTTGATGCTATTTGAATATTTGATTTTTTTTCCTTTGGACATCATGGAAAACATTTTGTTGACATCCCTGTTGTAGTATCCTTCTTATATTTGAGAAGTTGTTACATTTCCTTTAATCTTATAAATTGTGCTCTCCAGATCTTAGTTGTTCTTTTTTTTTTTCTTTTTTAATGTGGTATAATTTTTTCAAGTCATCCCTCTCTATTTTGAGCTTCCTTCAATTTTGTGCAAGCAAGAGTCAGTCGAGGAGCTCAGCAGAAGCTGAAATCCCCACATTGTAAAATGCACAACTCATTCTGTACCACAAAGTAAAAGCTATGGGAAAAGGTAAAATGCTCCTTTTTTTAAGGTGCATTTAGAAAATTGCATCTGCATTACATTATTCCCTAAAATGAACTAAACCTGCATTCCGGAATTACTCTTAAACACATTAATATTGATGTAATCATTTATCTTAAAGAGCATTTGCTTTGGAGGATTTAATGACAACAGTCATCAAATCCAGACAGGTGCTTCAGCTAATTGTGATCCCAACAAGCACTCCCTGGTTAGACACAATACTGACCAACAGGTTTAAGAGGTCACTGCACTGCAAATAATAACTGTTAATATTTCACAGTTATGGCATGCATTTAATAGTGACACATGGTCTTTAGAAGGTACTGACTTCACAGAAGTGGTGAAGCAGATGGGACTTGAAATCAAGAAGCACAAAACCCACAGCTATAAAGTGACCAGAATTTTGTGAATAAATTAATGTGAAATAATGATCACGCCTGCAGTGAGGCTGGGAGGGGACACAGCTGAGATGGCTGACTTGAATTAGTCAAAGGGATATTCCATACCACACACATCATTTGGTACAAGAAAACCAACAATTAGTCTATCAGAAATGCCACTCTAAAACTACCTATACCTGTGGAAGTCCACAGGAGGATCTGCAAACTGTTGGATAAAGAGTGAAAACCTCTCTTTCCAAGGGTGTGTCACATTCAGGAGTCTCAGCAATAGTGCAGCCCTAGTTAAGCTCTAAAAGTAGCTCTGGGGCAGTCCTGCACATCTCAACCTCTTCATTGCAGTAACTAGATGAGCTACCAATGATTTTTTGATCTTTACTTTAAAGTGTGTTGAACAACATTCTTTCTAAAAGCCATCTTAAAACCTTTTTCAGATTTCCACTTAATTTACAAGAGGACTGTCATATGGAAACAGCTCACCCCTTTAAAGGACTCAGTAACAAAAAACCAAAAGGGTCCTAATTGAATGATCTTGATCTATTTTTTAGAAAAATAAAGTTCAAGTATCAGTGTTAATTAAAGAATAATGAGAAAAAAAATTCTGCATATAATTTGACAAACAAAATTCCAAAAATAAATTACATAAGTATTTATGGTAAATCCTAAAGCTAAATTTTTTTCTTAAAGAAAGTACTGCTAGTAGAATCTGCTACAGGAACTTGAGCATTCTTTGTCCTATAAAAATAAATGTACTTAGCAGTAACGTAATTAGCCTTAACACCTGGAGCAAAGCTTTCTTCTGCATATATAAGCCAATAAGCAATTGTTTTTACCTTGTTATCTGCATGTGAACTGCTGTGCAGAGCTAAAGGCACCCAAAGTGACCCAGGAGAGGGACAGAAGCAAAGTGCTCAGCAAAACCTTCCCAATGCCTGGAGCATTCTGTCCCGAGCTGGCTGTTCCACTCATGCCAGGCAGGAGGAGCAGCAGCTGAATCCCTGGCCCAGCCTGCCAGCACCACGTCAGGGAGCAGCCTGGGGCCAGCAGAGCCACAGGAATATGCTGATCATGCTGCCAGGGCTGCCATGACAAAAGGCAGAGAGATGGGATGTGTTTTATTGTGGCATTGGCCAGAGGGCTGTCAAAAAGCCACCCCTGTGCTCTGAAAGATGCCTTTCAATAACTGGGCAAGATCTGCCGCAGCAGAGCTGTGAGTCCGAGAGGCTTCACTTCCATGGGCACATTCCACAAAAGGCAAAGAGGAAAAGGATGAAAAGAGGGGGGAAACAAAAAGGAAAAGGGGTATCTCATGGGAGATATCTTCCTCAGGCCAAACACAAATTACTGGGAAGGAGCCACTCGGCCCTGGCAGCCACAGAAGAGCTCCCCACTCAGATGGGAGGAAACCTGCAGGGCTCCCCCAGCACCGACAGCCTGGGGTGGGGCTCCTCCCTCCTCTGCAGGGCACAGCCTGGAAGCATGGCAAAGGCATCACTTCTCAGCACACTGATTTCATCAAGAATTTAAAAGAATCCTAATAGCAAGTTATATCTGCTGCTTGTATGTCCAAAATACCTTATTTTGACCGTGCCATCACTGCTGGAATAACAGAGAGAAGTTTTAAATATATTTTATGCATGGTTTAAGAACACAATTATTAACGTACACACATGAAAACCATGTAGATAAACACTTGTGTGAATAGCAGAATTTGCATGGGTAAGATAATATTCTTTTAACTGGTGCTTCAGGCATCAGCTGGTGTTTCCATTCTTCAGTGAATATACAAAATTCTCAAGGTAATAATTACAGCTACTGAAGTTATAGCATTTTTAATCTAAAGAAAATTGCCCTCTAGCAATAAAAACAAATGGACTAAACAGACATTTTAAATCTAGTCTGAATGCCAGATGCTAGTTACTGACAGCCACTGCCTGTGGCAGGGCAAAAGCCATGTGATTTGAAAGACAGGGTGCTCTTTAGAATGCACAGTCCAAATGTGCATTTCAAACCAGGAGTGTGCTCATGCTTTGCCACTTGACAAAAGAAAACTTCATCTTTCAGCATTTCCAAGTGCCACACTAATGCCCCTTCAGCTCCTCCAGGCACGGCAGGCAGAGCAGAGAGCTCCACTTGTTGTCTCAGCTCTCCCTCGGTGCCAAGATCAGAAGTGGAAGGGCTCAGAGAGGAGAACAGAGAGAGGGAAAGCTGTGAATGACAAGCACAGGTCCAAGAAGTGCCTGGATGAACATTTCTAACCTTTGAGTGAGACCAATGGAGGATCTGAGAGCCCTTTGTGAAAGCAATAACTACAAAACCTCCCCAGTAACACCTCATGATATTTGTGGTCTGGTATGAAGGCACACAGAGGAGCAGGCACACAAATCTGGGGAAATCCTAAAGTTCCAATTTCAAGCATGTGAACAAGATGCAATTCAAAAAAGACAACTCTATCTCACTCCATTTCATTTTAAAAATGCATAGACAACCACAATATTTTTTAACATGTTATCATTTGGTATTTATATTTATTAACCTTAGAGACAAATACATGTGTGTGGGTGTGTGTGTATGCACCTACATTTGTTTCTTTACTCTGCAAATACTTAGCTGCAGTGGTACCCAAAATCTTGAAATAGGAAATTCCCTCCTCTTTCATTCAATTGCTCTAAAAGCAGTTTCTTTTAGAAAGAAGACTAAAGACTGCTTCTTACTGCAGTAACTGCTTCTTACACCAGTCACTACAGAAGAGCACTTGCTCTTTTCTAATACAAATACAGTTATTCAGTAAGTTATTATGATTAAAAATAAGCACATTCAGAAGTATAGCTACTCTTTGAATCTTTGTCAGCCTTGAATTCTTTGGTGAGTCTCTGAAATTACAGTTCACATCACTAGAAGTTTTTGTGTATGTGAATCTTTTCAACTCAGACAGAAAAATCCCTGCTGCAGACAATTATGCATAAACTATTCAAGAAGTGAAGCTGAAACAGCAATGGATCTCCTGTGACTCTCACAGCAGTGACCCTTATTTTGTGTGGGTTAACATTATTTTATCCAGTCTGTCTACACAAAAGAAACCCCAGCAAATAATGCAGAAGTAGAGGACCCTGTTAAACAACCACTTAGACAAGAATGCTTAAAAAGCAACTGCTTTTTTTTCCCCTTTTAAGAGCCTACTTTGCACATTTAGTGTGCTTTTTTGCATAATTCACACATGCAAGAGCTGCAGCACAGACCATCTGAATATTCAGATGAGTTTCATAGTGTGCAGTTCCAGATGTTATTATCAAAATTACTGTATCTTTTTATACACAAAGTCCCTGGTAAAAGCACCTCAACCAAAAATGACAGGATAGAGGGCTTAAAAACCAAAACCAAAAAATTCTGTACGAACCTTCTTCCATCCAGGAAAACCCTGCCTGAGGACCTCCTTTGTCAGCAATTTGAAGACTGGCATGAATTGCTTTTGAGGAATCATCCTCAAAACTACCAGCAGAGGAAATACTCAAAGCCTAATTATTTTAACACTGTAAAGACAAGTTGGATTATCCATTTGTTTTCCATAAACAACCTGCTACTTGGAGATCATGCTTTTATTTCCCAGTTTTAAAAATTTCCCAGAAATGGCTGGAAAATACCATGACTGCTTTTAACAATATGCCATGTTTAATTCCCTTAGAGTTATCCCATACTAAGCAAAGGGATACTTTTTTCCTGAGCTTGCACCACGTTCTAATTCACAAGACCTGGTAGAATAACTACAGTCTGCCCTCACTGTGTGAGCACAGCTTAGCCCATCACACCACTTGTGGTTTTTAAAAAAGCATGGGATTGTTTACAGCAAGCTTCTTTGTGGGTTATTTTCTCCACTGCACTGCAAAGCTTTCATTCAACAGAATCTTTACAAATGTACGTTACTAGAAAAATTACCATAGAAAAGGTGATTTTTTTAATGATGATTTAAGTCAGTAGGAAAACAAACACCTGAGTACAAGAAAAAGCATCAAGGGGAAAAGTTCCAGGCATGAGAGAGGCCAAGCAGAGTCTGCTGACAAGCATGCAGAAGGTCTAGGGAGCAACATTAACACTGGAGATGAAAAATTACTTTGAACTGAACAAACAAAAAACCACATCTACAACTTTGTGGAATGTTAATTTGGAATTTAAATTTGTGGATCTGGATTTTGAATTTGTTTAACACTTCAGGATTAGGGTTACATTATTCCACCTCAGACTATAGTGAAACATGTTCTTATGCTGTATCTTGTCAACCTACTTCTCACCAGACATGTTTTACAACATTTGCAATGTTAGGATAAGAATAATTCTCCTTTTACATATAACTTCAAATCACATTCTTCATTGTGAATAAAGCAGAGCATTAGGACGTTTGATTTATTCACACACAGACATCTCCAGACATGTAAGAACTATAAAATTTACAATGGAATTTTGCTTTAGGTACAAAAACACACATCAAGATAAATGCAAAAAAATCTCCCCTAAACCCATATTTTTTACATTTTTGCTGGTATTGATAATCTATTTAATAACTAATATTTTCCACCTGTTCAGATGTTTCTAAGTAATTAAACTGAAACACTTAATAGAAATGCATAACAGTAACACTGAGAAAATACAGTAAAAAAAGATACTGATTATATACTTTACATGATGAAAATTCAGTGTAAGACCCAGTTACAATACAACAATCAGGTCAGGGTTCAAGATTTTCTGGACAGATGGTTAACTTCAAACACACTGACCCCCTATCAGACTGGATTAGTGCCAAGAGCACTCAGCCTTTCCTACAGAAAGTGGGTCAGAGTAGGTTTTATTCAGGTGCTTTGATTTGACGCATCATGATTTCCAAAGAACTTCTTAAAATCTGCTCAATTAAGATATTTGTATATTCTTACATAGAAAATGGGGTTCCTTCTTGGCCATCACACTTACCTTCACATTTCTCCAGGATCTGGACAGTTTCACCTAGTTCCAGTACCAAACCTTGCGGAACAGTTCCTCGGAAGCTGCATATCACTAGAGGGTGGGGAAAAAGAGAGAGACACATATGAGGCTTGGATCTTTGTGTGAATTTTCTTCTAAGCATAGCCCTTTAGCTCACTCCCTGCATAAAAATAGCTCTTACATAGCTGCCCAGAAAACCTGTCAGCCAACTTTTCCTGATCAGGTATCTATTCCAGCCCTTATCAGAAATTAAGCTCAACAACAATACAAAAGCTGAGCTTTAAAAAAGATTTTTAAATTAAGCAAGGCTTGTAATCACTTTAATCAGCAGCCTCTGATTCACATTGCACACAAAGATTTCCTTGTCTCACAATTCTTACTCTCGTCCACAACCCACCAATGGAACAGGCTGCCCAAATTGCAAAGATTACAACAGGAACTCAACTCCAGCAATCACTTTTTCCAAGTTGAAATTATTTCAAATACCATTTGTGCATTTAATACACAGCAAAAATCCTATAATACCATACATTATATTTAAGCGGACCTATGAAAGAATATATCAGAATCTACTTTTCATAAGCACTAACATGATACATATCTTACTTTTCCAGGTATCTTTAATTTTCATTAACCAGGGAAAATAAGAACCCATCTTAATGTTTAAAAAACACATTAAGACAAGAAATAAAAACACTAAATGAAAAATTTTAAACATCAGTTTTAAACATTCACAGTGTATAATGATATATTCTTCAGCTATATTTAGCAAAATACAACAGGGACATGGGCATGGGCAGTTCCCTCAAACATCAGATGCCAGAACAAAGGGTGAATTGCAGGTAAGGTCCTACCTCCCCCCAGTCCCAGCATTAAAAACTCCCCCAGGCACAGATTTAAAGCAAGCACTCCAGCACCTTGTTCCAGGTAAACACACAATCAGGAGAGTTCCCTGCATGTCACCTACCCACCCCGGAGCATTAAAAGTGGAATTCCACGAGTTGAAACAGTGACCCCCAGTGGGCACCATCCTTTTCTCCAATTCAAGAGAACGCTCCCCTTGGAATGCAAACACTCCAGCTGTGGTCAAGAGGTTCCCATGTGATGGAGGCACATTCCACAGAACATTCTGAGTCGGAAGGGACCACCAGGATCATCGAGTCCAGCTCAAGTGAATGGCCCACACAGGGATCAAACCCACGGTCCTGGAGTTACCAGCACCATGCTCCAACCAGCTGAGCTCAGCTGCTCCCTAAAGATCCTCCCATGCCAAAGCCATGAGTCTCTCTGGCTGCACATAAAGCAGAAGTCCAGGGGAAGAACACCATGGAACCCAAGACTCCCATCTGCATCATGTACCACAAGGTAGGTCTCTAGAACCTTGCATTTCTAAGAAATAATGAGAAAAGCAGAGACAAAAACTTCCACCAAAACAAAACTACATTTTAACCCTATAGACATTTCATAACAGGCAAGGGGAAGAAAGAACAAACTACACCCACCAGGCAAACACCCACACAGATGAGGCCAATACAAGAAAGAGCAAAAAAAAAAGAAAAAACCAAAACCCAAAAAAACTACAGGGAGCTAAATGGCATCAAATGTTTGCATTTCCACTGTGAGACTCGATGCAGGATTTAATCCCAAGAGTTAAGAACTCAGAATTTCATCAACAAACCTAAACTGCTCTCTCAGCTCTTATAGCCCAGCAGAAGTCGCCATCAGTTAAATGAGGCTTTAAATTCTTGTTTACATCAGAGGCAGGAGGAACACAACAACTGGCTCCAGACTGGAATAATGCAGACAGCATAATCCAACAAAAACTAAGCTCATCAGCATTCTGGATTCATTCTTCATCCATGAAGAAATCATAAATATGGATTTCAACCAAAGAAAAACTACTTAAAGCGTCTCCCAAAGTGCAAGAACACTGACAACTGAAATGATGAACTGGCAGGACATAATCAAACCTCCAATGGCTTTTGCTTCTTTTCCCCCTTTTTTTTTTCCCTTCAGTATTTTAGATAGCTGCATCTTTTAAGTACACAAATTGTTTTCTTTTTTCCAATTGGCAATTTTACTAAATTAAGAAAATACAAGTTGATTTGCAAAATACCACAAAGTCCTGTATTAAAATGTGATTTTTAGTTCAAACCAACAAAACCACTAAAACATTCATGTATGTCTCAAAAAGGGGAATTTCAAACACCTTGGGTAAGAAGATACCTTTGAAAACACCAGAAAACAAAATGGAGAAGCATTATTACAGTAATAAGATATTCATTTATATGAGAGTAATTTTAGATACATTAATTTTAAGAATTAATATAGGCATGATAATATTAAAAACCAGTTTCCAGACCATGTTCACCTTTTCTGAACACGCCATGGATCTCACGACAGAGACACCAGTCATGGGACATGTGGGTGTTAGTGGTTGTAGACAACAGAACAGTCAAATCATGGAGGAAAAACAACTGGACTGGTCTTACTCAGCCAAGCCCAACAAGAAACAGTAACTCTGAAAAGTACTGCATGGGAACACTGCATTAGGTGCTCTGAACTAGCAAACAGCAGCTGAATTCCTAGGACAATTATTTACTATATTAAAGCTACTGAATCAAGGATGCAGCTGGGAAAGAAAACACCAGGTTTTGGCCATCAAATACCTGCCTATTATGTAATAATAGAGGTGTTTGGAATTAAAGCTAGAGGAAAGGTACAAGGAAAAGACAGTATCAAGGGTTTTTCAATTGCTGATACATTTAAAAAAAAATATGGTCAGGAATGGTGACTAATATATTTAGTCTTATAGGAAGTAATTCTAATAGATGTGTTAGTTTACAGATACAAACTTTTATCCATTTTTAAAAGGTTTCTACTGGTGACACAAAGAACATCTGATACAAGGACTCTACAATATGCAATCAGCTCTTTAGGATTCAGAGCGCCCTGATAATAAGACAGACAAAGCTCTTTCCTTAGGTCTACTTCACTCAAAAAAAGAATAAATAAGCAAAAATCACAAACCCGAAATGAACTGATCCCATCAGCTCTAGATACAACCACGGTGATCATACTCAATTAGAAAATTAATTCTCATACAAAAGTAACACCCCTTCATTCTCAGTACAACAGTATGGAATCTAATTCCTTTTGTAATCATCAATAAATTATGTTAGTCTCCTCTGTTCGACAATTTTTATAAACAATCCGTAGGATTGATGAAAAGCAATACAGATATTATCAAAACAGTGGAAGCCAAATCTCTAAAGTAAATGATTTTCCAGCCACACTAAATCGAAGTTGGAAAAAATTAAGGAATCCAAATAAATTGACCCAACAGACCAAACTGTCTTGCTAAACTGTGTAACAAGAACAAAATTTAACATTTCTGAAATAAAGAAGAATAAAAACCAACTCATGATTATGACAGAATCACAGAAATTTAAGGCTCTTTTATAGTCTGATTTATTATTCCAACAGTTACTTCCAAAAAAGTTATAGATGTTACTCATTTGTTAAGCTAAAGATGCATTATACAAGACAGTCTTATTTATAAAGTCCGGTTTAGGTACACAGCTCTTCTTAGCAGCGTTATTTGAAAAATATGATCACAAATATAAATGAGAAATACAGAGTAATTCAACTATTCTGAAGAAAATCATTTACAGAGAGGACTCTGACAACTGATTACTTTCCTTTCCACAGAGAAATTCTTTACCCTACATGATCACCTACAAACCGTCCGTCAGTCTAAGCTTCCATCATTTCTTACAAGATTCATGTCCTCGGTCACCAGAATACACGAGTAACACATCATCAAAACAGGCACAAAGCAAAGCTTTTACCCACCAGTTTACAGATCTGACTGATCCCTCTTGGACTCCAGGACACATTGCTGAAATATTTAATACCCATTTTCAGATATGGAGCCCCTTGCCATCATTCAGGTCTACAAGGAGGTGGCAGTCCCCCTCACAGAGTCACTTCAGCCAGCAGTTAAAGCCAACATTCTGCTAAAAAGGAAAGCCATGAAAAAGCACCACATGCCATGTGATTCAGGAATTATCTCCAAGAGCAAACTCCCTTATCTGTGGCACTTAAACTGGACCACAGTGAAGGAAATCCTTCCCTCTTCACCTCTGGAATTTCCCAGTAAGAAAGGCACAAACCAGTTCACACAGGCAGTGACTCTCACGCTGTACCAGAACATATGAAAGAATTGTGGGGGACAATATATAACAACAGATGGTATTGGAATAATGGTTTCAAAAGTTAAGCATCCTGGGGATGACAGATTTTTCCCTGCCCATGGGTATGGCCTGACACAGTATAATACAAACATCTGCATTGCAAGTAACCAGCAGAAGAGAAACTGCATCAAAAGACAAAAAGGATTTGTTAAGCCAATACATCTTTGCACACCTTTGATTCCTCCTGTGTTCCAACTAAAGCAGCTCCTTGCTAGGTGAACAAAGAAGATCCAACGGATACAATTCAGGAGGTTTTCCAAACTGCATTCTCAAACAGCCTCTGTCAATAGCTCTTGAAGAAACTGCCCTTGGCTGTGATAAAGTGGGAATGTGTTTGCACAGATAAATAATCAGCAAAATGATGTGAAATAAAAGAGCCATTTCCCTTAGTGAGGACAGATTGAGCAGCAACCTCCGAAGGGATCTCTGTTGGAATCTTTCCTGTTTCAAGTATTCCTAAATGATCTCAAAAAGCTCATCATTTAGAGAAGCCACAAAGTTTATAAGGCCACTCAGGCTACTCAGAGTAATAAAGAGTTACAGATGGAACAAGTTCTACAAGAAAACCTGGCAGATGAGCAGTGCTCAGTTCACCTGTGTGGTATTCCATGAGCAATGAACAATCCTCCCCTCACACACAAAATCATCTCCTCCCTTGCTAGTGCCACACGGAGTGGAACCCTGGAATGTCAGAAGTCTTACCATAAAACTTAGCACTCAGCCACTGTCAGAAACCAGCCCAGACCACACACAATATTGTCTTGGGGGAAAAGGGAGGACACCATTACCCACAGTACTGCATAAAACTCCCAATGAACCCCAGGTGGCAGTTTTCCCCCTTGTCAAAAGCTAATCCTTCACCAAAAAGGACTGAACAGCATAAGAACAGGTAGAAAGAAGTGAGAGAGGACATAGCACAGGCTGAATAAGGGCTTTTATGTGACTGCTTGTTAACCAAGATGGGACTTTGGTACCAGGAAGGCCGAAAGGGTGGAGAGAGGATAACTGACAGAAGGAGCACAGGGAACCATTGCTATTCACCTCTTCCAGTTCAAAAACCAGAGCAGTGTCAAACGAAGCAGCAGAGCTCAGGACTTCATTAAATACTTTTCCACACAGTGCATAAACTGTGAAACTCCTCATGAGATGGTGTGGGTGACAGAAATTAAATAATCCCTCAAGTTCCAGAGCCAACAGGACAAACCTATGGATGTGTCCTACCCGCGGCTGCCCAAGGCTCTGTCCCAGGAAGCAGCGGAGCCTGGGGAAAGCTCCACCCCTGACTGAAGCCAGGCCGGGACAGGACACCGGGGATGGGACTGCAATGCAGGGAAGCCCCTCGCACTACCAAGGAGTCACCGCCTGAGCTTCTGCTGTCCCGTGTTAGTGACTGCTTTGGGACCTCATCCGAACGCCAGGATGGCAAAGAGCAGAACACAAGTGACAGAGAAACGCTGAATCAGATTTCACCTCTGTCCTTGTTACTTTCTGCTACCAGCCACAGCGGTGGTTTCATCTTTGCTGTGATATAATTTAAAATGTATCTTCCTCTTAGAATTCTTCCCAATTCAGGTTCCTGTGTCCCAGCCTCACCTGGGCTGCAATGCTGCCACTGAGCATTTTTTTTTCCTCAAATGGAGGTCAATGTCCTGATAACCACAGTAATAGAAGCGTGTCACATTTGTCACATGAACAGTGGGAAAACCCAGGACAACAGGGAAATGCCAGAGAATTACCCAGCCCAACACATCCAGCTGCTCATTCCCTTAAAACATCTCTTTTTTTTCTTAGCATTTACACAAAATTATGCAATGAACTGACAGGGCTATAAGCCTTCTCATGTACTTTCTTATTTTTTAACCTATTTCTACACATTCCAGTGAAACCTAGAAAATATTTTGATCTTGCATAATATTTTATTTACACTACATAATATCAGTTCAGCTCAAGAATAATTTGTTTATTTTCATAAAGGAACAGAGCCCTTTCTCTCCTCACTGTCCAAGATGTAACAATGCAAATCAAAATTTATTTAAGTGAGGGCTGAGAAACAAAATCAGTTCAAGAGCTTTCCATGCTTACATTGTCTCTTTTTCCATCTCCAAACCTAAACTATGTGTCTCAATCATTAAATTGGGCTTTAAAAATTACTATTTATTTCCCAGGTTTTCACATCCACAACAGAAATCATTGCTACCGGAACAGATCCAATATGCTAAACCATATTTTGATTTTTCTTTATCATAAGATATTGGTGAAGCCATGATTTAAGGGACTCTATGGGTTAATTTTGGGGGAAAATTTGTAATTTTGTGAATTTTCAACTCCATTTACAAAAGATAGATCTTCTTGCACTTTGTGACAGTTTTTTCCAGTTCTAAACTCATTGTTAATATTATCTGTCTTACTAAAATTCTGATAGCTTGCAATATTTTTAGATGACACTTGCAGAACAAGTGATTCAGGTTAAAGTATATAATTTAGTTTTTATAAAAAATTACTGACTGTACTACACTCAGCTTGCAGTTATTCACATTAGACACTGCCCATCCCTCTGTAGATCTTCAACTAAACCCATTTCAGGAGGAATGGCAGAGAGAACTCAGGGGAGAGGCACAGCTGCAGCTGTACTGCTCCATACCCAAAATACCTTGACAAGGTATAATCACACCGAGCAGACACTGAACTGTGTTCTGTGCTACAAACGTCAAAGTTCTCAACTTCTGACAGTGCCATTTATGCTTTATAACACATAGGCATGTTTTAAACTCACACCTCTATCACACCAGCTAAGAATGTGGAGTATGTGTTTACTCAGGGTAAACACAAACTCTGAAATTTCACAGTCCTTACACAGCATTTTGTATTCAACTACTATTCATTGTCACCACTTACCACAGAACACAAGTCAATCCTTGAGTTTAAGATTGATTAGTATTAATGATTGAATTAAATACTAGATCAATATTAAATTATCTGACTAATATTTAAGAAAATAATGTAATTACTCCAAACTCATAAACTAATATTACAATGAGCACGTATCTTTCCCTAAAATAATTTTTCATATTAATCCAGCTATTAAAAGTGTCTAGTATGGCACAATACATGCTAGGTTTAAGAGCTGAAAAAACCACTTTATTTTCTTCCTTGTAATACCCAGATGACAATAAAGGCTCCATGTAACCCAAGAGTCACCAGGTGAGACCAAAGATGGCTCTAAATCCAATACATTTTCCCTAACAGAGGCTAAACAAGGTGGGGAAGGAAGGGTATTAGAACAGGGCAAGGATGTACCTTCCCCCAACTTGAGACATCTGTGGACTGGGTCTTCCTTAAGAAAGTTTTCATTTGTATTAATTTTATATATGTATTTTCTATACATTTTCTTCTGTGGAGCCACCCAACTGTTGTGGAACCACATCAACTTTTAACAGCCCCATCAGCCCAGAACCGCACACGGCTCCTCCATCACACAGAAATGGGGGTTCACTTGCTTGGCTCCTGTGCCACCAACACTGCCAGGAACTGCCTTAAATGAGCAAACCAACAATTTTTTTATTATTCCACTCCATGGTGCTCGTGTTTTGAGAATTTTCTAAGCTACCTTTGCTTAATAATGTATTTTTGAAGGGCAGATGTGGATTTTTTTGCATTTAGGGATGGCAGAAGAACAGCCTCCAGGACAGGCCAGGATGACTGGGCAGGAAAATCAGCACTGATACAAATTATCCCCCAGAGGAGGAGAAAGAGGCCAGACTTAGCTTTACCTTTTTGTGAGGCAACTGTGTTGCACGACCACACCTACCGGCAGCACTGAATTAATACCACCCCCAAACCTCCCTGTACCTTCCAGTCTGAGCCTCTCTTAGAACCACAACTCTTTTCCCAGAAAAAAAAGAGTAGTTCTTGAACATAGAAAATTGTGGGTTTAATAATTTAAAATAACAAGATGTAGTTTATGACCAAAAAAAAAAAACCCCAAACAAACAACCCTTCACGTTTTTAAACAAAATTAAAGGCCAATATGATTAATTTTTTCCTCTGTGGAGTTGCTTGATTATACCTGGCAGATTCATGGATTGCACAGTTAGAGTCTGATAATATTTGACAAGGGAGTAGAACCATGAGGAAATGAAAAGAATAACACTTCCATTTTATTCTACAAATATCTACAATAATGTTTTCACTCTCACAATACACCTCCCAAGTATTTAAATGATTAATTGTGGGTGAGGGTTTCAATGAATCTGAGACTTGCAGATTTATTTGCAAGTCCAGGCCTCATTCAGCAAGTATGTTCACAAAGAACACAGGGAACAGACCCTGTGGGTCCAGCACTTCTAAAACAATTTGCTGTTTAAGCAAGATGACAACATGAATAATTTACGTATGGAAGAGAGGATATATCCAATTACACCTTAAAAACCCAAATAAAACATGAAGTTTTTGCAGGAGGGGCATTTCTTGCAGAATGCACTGGTACACACGACACAGAACAGGGCTCTAATGCGATTGGAATTGCCAGGCACTAATGTAATACACACACACACAAAAAAGATTATCAAAAGCTGATTAAAAGCCATCCAAACATTACAATCGAAGAGCAGGGATTAAACAAAAGACATGATTTAGAAGAGGGCTAAAAATTTTTTGACCTTATTAATGGTCTTTATGATCTTTTATGCCAAATCTTGATGAAGAAGAATATACTTCAGAATTGAAAGCAAGGCGTTACACTTTGGGTTCTGTGTATTGCCAAAATTACAGTACAATTAAGTGAAGGTATTTCAGGCTGCTCGGGGAGCAGTGGCAGTTGCTAGGCAGCATCTGCTCCTGTCAGAGATGCTTCTTTCTTTGTGCAGTACAGAACCTCAGCCAGGAATACTGCCACCAATGGATTATTCCAAGGCAGCTTACTGCCATCACATGGCATCTGCAAAGTGCTCACCCGCTGCCTAGCAACACCGCCTCTTTCTACTGAGTCATACTAGCACCAGGAAAATATTCCTGCAAAAAAAGAAACAGATGCCTGAGAAGAAAGGTGATCATTCAGTAGCAGAGCAAAGGATTGCGAGCATCCTTCCCCTGCCCTCCAAGATAAAAATAGAGATTAGGCTCAAAAATCATGAGCTGTTTAGAATAGGTTTGCACATCCTGGTGGCAGGAGGTGGGAGAAAAGCAGCGAACCAAAAGCCCACAGTGTTGTCCACTGCCTTAGCTGTGTTAAGGAGCTGGTCATGAGGTTTCAGCTTTGCCAGGATCTATCCTGTTACTTCATCCTCTTCCTGTCACTCTATTCCATCAGTTCATTCAAGTCCCTCACCCGTACATCATTCCCTCTATGCAGGAAGCAAATGCAGCAGGTTTTTTTTCTCCCTTTTAAAGAGAGACAAAGGCTGTTTCAGTTTCTGAAACCTTCTCCCTCTTTCTAATACCCAACTGGCAAAGAGGAGGACACTGAGCACACTCGGCCCAGAGAGGTGAGGAGCTGTTCTGCACTGCAGTGTTTCACAGGCTGCAAACATGAGCCTGTTGAAAACTTTACTGTTCAACACCAGAAAACAAAATAAGAAACCAGTCAAGTTTTGACTCTTCTGGAGGGTGGAGATTGCACCACCTCTCCAGGCACCTTGCTCCAGGGCTTTCCCACATGCACTGTGGGAATCACTGTCCCTGACTGGAATTCACCCCCGCGGCTCCTCCTTTCACCCTGCAACTCTGAGAAGTTCCTGGCTCTGTGTCCTCTGTACCTCCCTGGACAGCAGCTATCCATGAGCCAGTCCTTTGCTATGCTCCACTTCCCAGGCTGTACCACCCTGGATCTCACAGACCCTCCTCTTTCCTGGTGTGTTCCCCCCTCCTCACCTCACCCCTCGCGCTGCAAGGTGCAGCCCCAGAGCAATCACCGGAGGAAAAGCTCACTTCCATCACCATGCTGGTGCCCAGCAACACAGCCAGGGACCAGGGACGTGGCAGCCTACAGGACAACACCACTGGCTCGTGTTCACACATGCAAAACCTCAGGGATCACCCACAACACCCTCCAGCGTGTCTCATTTTGCCCAGGCTACAGCGTGAGACTTTCAGACCTCCCAGTCTGCTAAGTAAATTCTTNAAAAACAAAAAAAAAAAAAAGAAAAAATATTTGACTGACAAAATTGAGGATGCTTTCTCTTCATGATTTTTAACTCTTCCAATCTTGACGGAAACAAACACGCATTAATTATTTAATGCTATCAGCATCATCTGAGATGTTAGGGAAATCCTCTTTTTCTCTTTTTGTGCCTTCCACACAGGTTTATTTCATTATTATTATTATTACTATTTATTTCATTATTATTTATTAAACTATTTTTCCCCATATAAAAGGAGAGTATGGTCTTCTGCCAGAAATATAGTCACTCCAGAAGAGGGGGAGAAAAAACCAAAACCAAACCAAACCAAAAAACCCCAATAAATGAGTAGTTGCAGTTTGGGGCCTTGCTGTGATGAAGGGAGAGAAGCCTGTTTTGTACCTCCTCTGCCCTGGAGTCCAAAGAGAAACTGTTTCTGCAAGACCAGTGCTTGAAACACAATCTTCCTTGGCATAAACCCCTTGGACCATAGAGATTACCAAACCCTTATCTGTTAAAAAGAAAAGAAAACAAAACAACAAGCCACCCCTCCCCAGCAGAGGGACTTTGGTCCTAGCTCCACTCAGATCAGTGCACGGAGGGATGGAGGGATGGAGGGATGGAGGGATGGAGGGATGGAGGGATGGAGGGATGGAGGTCACCGTGCACTGCCAGGGGAGCTTCCTCAGCAGGCATGGGCAGCTCCCAGTGGATGCTCTGCACACACAGCAGAGCCAAGCACAGCAGCCACAGGACCTTTCCAGGTCCCAGGACAGCTCTTCTCACTCTAACAAGTCCCTGCTGGAGGAATGGCTTCACAGGATCACCTTTAAACAGGCACAAACATGGAGGGGATTGCCCTCATCTCTCATCATGCCAGGCCCACAGGTAGAGTCCAGCTCCATTCTGTGCAGCAATAGCAGTGACAGGGCAAGAATATTTCCCAAAAACACTGATCCTGCTCTAACAGGTCCAGCAGAACTACACTGTTGCTTCCTTGGTTTATCAAAATTCAGGTCACCAATCATTTGGATCTTGAGCATTTAGAGAGAGAAACAAAACACAAGGATGCACCAAAGTTCAAACCACAGTTTTCAGTAACCTTTTTTTCCTGGTAATTCATACATATTTGGATTATTTGTCCCACTCTGGCTGATACTTCTCACCTGAGCCCACACTCTCTGTCCATGTACCACAGCCACACATACACAGAACAGTGCCTAGGTGAGGCAGGCAGCTTTCTGCAGACACTTCCACAGGCATTTTCCTCCACAAAGGAAGAGATGGGTGAAACAGAAACACCTCCTCCTATCCCCCCACATCCAGACTCTGTTACTGGAAACAGACAGTGCTCCCTACAGGGAGTATCCAGCCCTGTCTGGGATATTCTCCTATGAAAGGCTCTCTGCTCCCTTCACCACTTGTTTGGGCAGCCCACACAGCACTCACCCCAGCAAGGCAAAGGGCCATGTGCACTGACACCCAGTCAGTCATAGACTGCTTGCAGCTGCTTCTATTTAACAGTTCTGGGTTTCTCTGACATGGATTCAAGGCTTCCTTTATCAGGTTCAGAAGACTAAAAGTGCAGATACCCATAAACATCTTCATAAACATTTTGAGAGGGAAGAAGTGCCCTGCTGCTCAAAAACACAGCCACGAGAGGTTTCCAGAACGTCCACCTGCCAAAGCACTGTGCTACACTCTGGCACCTTGGGTAGCTCAGGGACTTACATTCAACAGAAAGAAAATAAAATAATTCACCACTCCATCAACTGCCTACTGCCAACACTAAAAGCATTTAGTGCCTAAGCTTCCTTGCATTGAAATAAAAATAAAGGTTTGTCTAGATGTTTCAGAGAACACCAGCTTACCTCTGAAAGCACAAAGGCCTGCTTTTAATCACCAAGAGTTAGCTGGCACCACTTGTCATAAGCTTTTCTTAAGGCTTAATATCCAGAAAGACTCAAGAAAAGAAAAAGTAGTTAAAAGCTGAAGAAGGATGGAGGGAAGTCTTATCCTCAGAATAAGTAATCACCTCACAACTGCACTGGAAAGCACACAGTCTGCTCAAAGCCTCAGTTCCCTGCCTTCCAAATATATTCCCTAAGTTTGGACTAAGGACTCATTGTTTGAACAAACACTAAAACATGTCTAAGAGGAAGCAATTATGGCCAAAAAAACTTTAGAGATGCCTTCAGGATCTCAGAAGACCTCACAAAATTAATTTTGACACAGAAAAACTTGAACAGAGGTTTGATTTTAATATCAGGCACTTGACTGAGATCTTTTGTATTTGCCTTGAGGTTCAGTGAGCAGACAGATTTTGAAACAGAACAAAGTGAGAAATGTAATGAGATTAAAGTTGATCCACAACTTAAAAATAATCAGTGGGAAAAGCACTGTCAATCACAACTGGTTTTGGATGAGGATCCCATTGTATGCTTCCCTTGACCTCTTCCTCAGTGCATAGCACAGCTGAGAGAAGAACACAATGAACTTAATAACTACACAAATTTAAAAAAAAAATCTTCAGAGAAGGAGGAAAAAGTTGCATCAGGTTCTTCAAGAGCAAAATAATTTTCCACAGACTTCCCATTCTTTGGTGTTTTCACACCCACATCTGAAAAGTGCTCCCATTTCTCAAGAGAGCAAATCTATGGAATACATACAACCACCAATAACACCAGTTGTTGGACCCTAAGAGTTACAGCTCTTCTGTATGAGAACCATTTCCAAATAACTGTTTAATGTGTTAATCAGAAAAGCTTGTCTCTCTACGTGTCACTGTGCATATGAACACAGAAAACTTCCTCATTCCCAATTATCCCCCTCTTGTGGGTTCTGAAATGCCAGCAAATACATGGTAGAGAATTTTATAATTACAAGTCTTACAGGTTTCCTTCATGTCTACATTGGAGTCTGACTTGTTAAGGGCAGAATTGGCTTTGCAAGGGTACTGAGCGTCAAGTTCAGCTGAGCTGTGCCACTGACTGTGCCCTAAGGAAGTTGCTTTCAGAGGATTAATAAAAAGTCACCCTTCCTCTCCTCCCACATACCACTGCAAACCACAACCTGCACCATCACCCCATACCCCCACACCAACCTCCTATCCCTTAAGTGGTTCAAAACAGAAATTACTTTAAATTTCCTCACTAATTTCACTCTGAACAATCTCCCTTCCTGTCCTGCAGGCTTGATAATGAATTTAAATCCAAAGCACAGAATAAGAAACACCTGATGGAACCTGATTAACCATTTTTTTCCAGCAAGTCAGAAGCTTTTTATCTGCACTATCATGCACAGAAATTCCAGTTCCCAGTTCTTCCCCATCCAGCCCTATTTCCATTAAACATGCAGGAAAAGTTGTCCAAGATTGCCAACTCACATCATAAAATGTCTCATGTCACTGGATGTATTGTTAGGTGAGGACAGAAAGCTTGAACACCAAAATATTTCTATCCTTAGAAAATCATTCTAAAAACAAAATCCCTTCTGCACTGGGGATGAGCTCAGGGAGGAACTGCTTTTGCCCCCACCCTATTGGCCAGTGCCTGAAGTTCTGCAGGTCTTAACTGAAAACCTAATACAGCACAACAAATAAATGGAGAAAATCGCTCTAAAACCCATCAAATCATCCAAAGTTAAACCCCATATTGCACTGCTGTCACTTCTTACTTCAGGATCACTTCCACATTCCCATACAAACCATGCAATGAACTGTTAAACATACACATCTCACTTCTTGCCTCTGTGAGCAATTTGTTTCTCAACTTCATTCCTCCTGTATTTAGAAAGTTTTGGCTAATTTCTGCTGCAAATGCATTTGTGGACAGCTGGTATTTAGATAATCTCAAAGAGTGATATCTTACAGGGTAATTATCATCCAGTTCTGCAAACCAGCTCTTCGTGAGAGCTGGTCTAACCACAATGTCTTTGGCATAGGACAGAGGAGACAAAATATATTAATTTCTTGCCACAAAACTGGACATTTAATCTCCAAGTTTTATCAGCACCCACAGAACTGCAGATTTACCCTAGACTGGAGCTGAAGTTGCTCACCACATTTAATGACACTTTAGTAAACTCTCCTCTCTATACTGATAGTATCCCATTGGATGCATCTTGGGAGCTGCTCTTTTCCAGAGACATTTCAAGGTGTGATTCATTTCCCATCCAGCCAAATAACACACACACCTTTATGATCCCTGACTGGCAAATTCCTTTGCTCATTCTTAAGGACTACAGGTTAAAAAAAAAAAAAA
>VZUA01082288.1:26279-50962 GCA_013401035.1 Horornis vulcanius | reverse complement strand
TCCCGTCCCGGCCCCCGGCCCCGGCCCCATCCCCGCCTCCATCCCATCCCCGCCGCACCTGCCGGCCACAGCGGATCCCGGGAGGCCGGCCCGCAGTGCAGCACCGAGCCCGGCCGTGTTGGTCAGCAGCGGGGTCGGTCGGACCCCCGCCCGCCGCCCCGGGCTGCCCGTGACACGGCCCGGCCTCTGCCCGCCTTTGCCCCGAGCCCGCACGGCCGCGCTCAGCTGCCCCTGGCAGCGCTAACCCCGGGCACCACCAGCGCTGAGATCAAAATTTGGCTGATATTGTGTTTAATTTTCTTGTCGGTATTATTAATCTCCAAAGCTTCTAAAGAGCTGGCGAAATTCGCAGTTTCCACAATGAACACGTACCCAAAACGGGAAACAGTCTTTAGATTTCATCTCTATGTTCAGCTTCTACTTCCTTTCATAAAAACTGAATTTGAATTCTTCACAGCAAAGGAAAAGCTGAAATAATTTATACAAAAGTTTTCCTGCAACTGAAATTTTGTTCTGCAATATTCTGACGGACCAGTGCGCTTGCCCCACTCACAGCCTCCCCAAAGCTTAGGGGAAAAAAGCACTTTTTATACAGCCTTTTCAGAAACCTTTGTAAACAACTTGCTTGATGTGAAGTTTTAGGATTGCACTAAACTTTTTAACAATATAACTTCAGATGTACCCAACACTTTTAATAGAATATCTGTTCTCTGATTATATAATAAAACAGAATGAAAGTCATCAATTTGCACTACAGAACTTGGGTTGCTGTGGAAACGTTCATTTTTTTTTTTTTTTTTTTTACATGTGCAACTACTGTTTCCCCACCGAGCAGGGGCCAGGTTTCTGTTTGGGTTTTGGTTTGGTTTTGGGATGTCGGGTTTTGTTTCCCTGTGTGGAGAGCAAACAGCAAGTGGCCAAGGAGTGAGTGTGCTTGTACATTATTCATTTAGAAAAAACAACTTGCTCTATCCTACCTTAATTCATATTCACATTTAGGCATTTGTATTTACAATAGCTCCGTTCCTTCCCTTCCTGATGCACTCCCACAGCATGCAGAAATAGCTTTGTGAAGGGACAAAGCATGACAAAGTCATTGAGTTGCATCTGTTGGAGATAGGCTGCTCCAGGGTTTGAGGAACTGGTTTTGGTTTTTTATCTCTGTATATGTCAATAATAAATACCTTTGCATCTCTTCCTAGTTCTTTGGGAGCAGAAAACCTCTGCAGGGACAGGAATTGGTTAATCCCTCCAGGCTCTTTATTTCACAGTCTCAGCCCCTCAAGGATTCTTCTTGCTGCCAAGCTGACCAGTACTTAAACTGATACTTTTCTTGCTTAAGAAAAAACACAGCAGATTTTTTTTTCCAAACTACAACCATGAGTTGACTCTTCCCTTAAAGTAAACTCGGAATGAAGGTGAACTTGGGAAGGCAAGTGAGGACCTTCTAAAGTTAGATAAACCCTGAGGAGGACACCAAAATAGCTGGACAGAATAAGACCTGCAAGAATCTAATAGCATACAGAAAGCACTTTATATTTAAAGGCCATATGTATGATCATGGACATACAAATGACAGCATTAGCAGGGACACTCACACTGATTACCTGTATTTGAAACACAACACATATTACTGCATGTTTATTCCTGACTTTTTTCTGCACTGCTGCTGGTGATACCTGTTTTCAGAGAGAGTCAATAGATGGCCATATGACCCACATGACTTCAGGATAAAAAGAAGTCAATGTAATTATCTGTAGAGTCAGTGGAATGCAAGTTTGCTTAAGTTAAAGTTACCAAATATATTTACACCTGTTCCTCTGATCTCTGCATTCACCCCTTTAATGAGGCTCCTATCACCTCCACAGAAATACTGATTGCTTTAGTAAACACTCTTGGCTTAAGTGCAGCAAGGAACAAACATCTCATCCTCCCACGGAGGCAGAGCCACAAATCTCCCAGGCACCAAGCTGGAATTCAGGATTACCCACATGCAGAGGAGAGACCAAAGCAAACAGTGACTGCTGCAGAACAACTGTTTCTGCTGTCTCTTCTCTCTCTAAGCAGAGCCCACTCCTGCCAGCTTCAATACTCATACTACTGTGGAAAGCACAAGAAAAGCAAAAAAGTACTGTAGCAAGCAGAAACAAGAAATTCTCAAGGTTGTATGCCCCAGGATTTTTTTTTTTTCTTTTTTTTTTTTTCCCCTTTCTGGAGCTGTTTTCATTTGGCCTTATAAAGTTTGCACATTGAAAGCACACCACATAATTGGAATCCAAAGCCTACTTCTAGTTAAGGTTTTGTTGAGAAGTTTTTTAAATTGGCATTAGCAATGAAACTAATTTTTAAAATCCGATGTCAATGTCAGAGCTCTTACAAGAGGAGCTTCTGATGGTGGGCAATGTGGATCCCAAAAATTCATGGTTTTCAGAGAAAAGAGGCCTCCCTTTGCAGAACTCTTCAAGATGCTGTTCTATCACTAAATTCCTGTGTTATACTGTATCGAAATAAAGGCAAATACAAGCTTCAAGACCTTGTTTAAATGAACAAGTCAAGTCAGCAGAACAGCACTAATCTCTCAAAAACACTGTCTAAAGTTACTTAATGTCCACTGTGTTCAGGAGCTGTCCTGTCAGAGGCATTGTGAGTTGCTTATGGTTCTGCTACTGCAAACACAGTTGTCCTTATCCAAACAGAGCAAGCAGCAATGTTTAACACAGTGTTAATTAAAATACATTAGAGAGTTCATCCTATATTGTCCTGTCTTGCCATAATATAGATGTGATCTGAAAGACAGCTGGCTTGGGATTGGAGAGATTTGACACAGTTTCTTTCTCTTAAATAGATCAAGGGAACTGCACAATCCTTTCAAATGCTCTGCAAGGGACAATGGAAGGTCAGAGTGCAGAAAGCAGAGAGATTCTTACACCTCCCTGCACGCAGCTTTCTCTCAGTTATCCCAGCCTTAAGGTACTGCAGAACACATCACCCTCCTGCCCTCTTTTTCAGGTAAGTGCAGCCCCACACTTTAGTCTCTCTCCCCATTCTCAGGCCCATAGTTGCTGGTAACTTCCATTATTACTTCAAGCCTCTGTTGCAGTAAGATGGCCCAGGACTCTTGCCATCAGAAAAAAAACCAAACCAAAACAAACAAACCCCCAAACCCCCAAACAAACAAACAAACAAACAAACAAACAAACAAACAAACAAACAAACAAACAAAAAACCAGGGATGAATTTCTACTCCCTGTGACAGATCAGACAATTTATTTGATTACATTCCCTCCTTTTTGACACTTCAGGTTCTGACTTCTTGTTTTTGTTTCTTTAAAGTTCATATTCTTCCCCTGTTGTAAAGATGAATTAAGCAACTGAACAACTTGACTTTCCCTTTAAATTAAAAATTCCTCACCTCAAAGGGAGAAACAAAGAGATGGAAAGCAAATCCACTCTATCATCATCTGTCATGACCTCACAGGATCTTTTGGAGCACCAAGTGTTTCTACTCTATGCCTCAAAATAGGGATTCTTGTGTCCCAAAAACTGAGCTATTCTTCCTTTGGTGAAGCAATCTTCTAAAATTTTTAAGCAGGAGATCTCAGGTTTTGATTTACAAACCCAAATTCTATCTTTTGTCCTATGGCACAGGGCCATCTCATGGATTTCTTCCTTATGAGGGATCAAACCAGAAAGTTGGGAATCTAAATGCAGCAAATGAAGATTTTCTCTCCAAGGCAGCACAGTGTTTGTGCCCCACAATTTCACACCTAATTATTCTTTAATTGGGATGATTTCTGACTAGTGCTCAGGATTGGGGAGGGTGTTAAAATCCATTATCTTAAGATTCTTTCCAAATTTTTAATTCAGAAGGAGTTCCTTATAAACAAATCTGCTCCCAGCCCTTAACATTACTCAGAGTGGCAAGAAGGGAAAGCAGAACTCCGTACAGCGAGCTCATGACCAACAGCAACCAGCACACACTTCACATCACCATGTGAGGTGCAGCAAACAGAACTTTCTGGTAATCCCAGGAACATCTCAATTTCAATAGTTCTGGTCTTCCATTCCAGTATTTTTCTTTCATGCAAAATAGAAGTCAGCATAAAATATTCCAGTACTTCCCCTATTTTTGGTGTTGTCTTCCTCAGAGCAAAGGTAATCTGAAGACATGGGGGGCAGAAAAAGAGGTGTCTTCACATTCTTGCAGAACATCAGACATGTGGGGTTAAGCCTCACCTAATAGAACTCCCCATAAAAATGTCCACTGCAACCAATTTACACAGCAGCTACACATATACTATTAAAAGTTACTTTCATTCTATTTGTAACATTGCTTGAAAACAAATTATAAAACCAGAAAAAAACAGGACTTGCAGAAGGACAAGTATAGATCAATTTGGTTGTGCCAGCACCTCAGTTTTTACGTGGCTTGCATTGGAAGGTATCTGGATTAAATCAGGAGAATAGTAGTGTTTGAGGGTTTTTTTCAGCACAAAAGTAGAGAATGGACTGACTAATACCTTAATACCAATATGTCAAGTATGACTGCCAAAAATTTACAGTGCAGGTGGTAATTATTTAGTCAGCTGGACCTTTATATGAAAAATATCACAGATTATGCTGAACAAATGTTTTCCTGGTACTAAAGAAATAGAGTATTTTGCCCTTCAATTAGTTAAAAAACAAGCAAAACATTCATTTAAAACTTCTTGTACCATGAATAATTAAGAAATTGGAGGAAAATACTATTGCAGCTTCATTCTCACTTATCCTTAATGCTCTCACTACAGCAAGTCACCTATTAAAAGGGTGAGAAATCATAGAATGTTAATTAGCACTGTTGTTGCAAATTTATACCTTTTCCTATTAATTTCTTTTAATGTTCAGGATATAAGAAACCCTATCACAAGTAATAATTAACTCCTGTCTTATTTTGTGAAATGGGAGTTCAGAAGCATTTGTGAACTCTCCTGTGAGTACAATNCTTTTTTTTTTTTTTTTTTTCCATTTCATTTCTGACCTTATGCATGTCTTATAATTTATGCATTTACTGCCGTGAAAGAGATCTCTTTCATGCTAAGAAATTTATACTATTGAAAGACAACATCAGAGAAGTGGTTCCATCACTCATGGAAATGAGCGTGTTGCTATTCCAGAGGCTGATTAAGTGATTTGAGCCATCGCACAATCAGCCCTCAGCCAAATCCCTGCCAGGGAGGGCAGGCTTTGGTTGGGGATTTTTGTGCTCTCTCTGGTGCTATGGCTTTGTTTCAGGGACAACAGAACCTCGCTTTGCGCGCAACATCCAACACCTCCCCGGGGAACGAGGGCAGAGCATCGCGCAGCTCTGCGCTGTAGCTGGCACGGCTGTGCTGTGTGAAGGGTGCCGGAGGTGTCCAGCCCGGCCGGGCTGAGGGGCAGGGCAGGAACCCCGTGTCCTTCCCGTGCTGTCCCTGTCCCTTCCCGCAGCGCCGCTCCGTCCCACGCCAGCCCCAGCAGCCTCACGGCCGCTTTCACCCCGCGGTGCTGCCTTGAGGAGCCCCTGCCGTGACCCGCTCGCTCCGGCCCCTCCGCTCCCGGCTCCTCGCCCGCTGTCCCTGGTGCTGGAGCCGCTCCGGCCGGGCCCCGCTGGAGCTCGGAGTCTTCCCCGGCACCGGAGATCTTCAGCCGAGCTCCCCCAGCCCTCCCGGCGGAGCGGGAAGAGCCTCCTGTCGCCGCACCTCGGCATCTTGCAGGGAGCGCCAGCCCTGCCAGCCCCGGGCACAGGGAGCAGCCTCGGCTCCGGCCGCTCCCTCTGCAGGGGACACCTTGTGATCTGGAAAAAAACCCAGCACTAACACAAGCAATTGGTAAAACTGGAATTTGGAACTACTGAGATGGATAAGTTGAAATCGTGCTGGACCTATCCGGGTTCATCCCATTTTCCCTTATGGGAATGCTGGGGCACACAGCGCAGCTGTGGGCACAGCTCTGCAGCTGAGCTAATGATTACAGAAATACACCGTCCTGGCAGGGTGCTCGATACCCAGGGAACACTGTCTAACATCTTCTACTCTTTTACTGTCCATATTAGTCACATATTTATATTTGAAAAGTAAACATTCTATGTGTTTATCTGTAAAATTATTTTGATTACTTTTAGCTAGATAAATCCCTTATTATACATATTTACAGTCAAAACAAACAGTACATTTTTACAGTAAAATAAATAGCATATTTTAATAGTATATAAATATTATAAATCTTCAAAAAATTAATTTTGTTAAGATAGGGACAATGGAACCGTCATTAGTTTGACAGAGAGCCAAATCAGGTTTCCAACTCCTAGTTTCATGTGCCCAGAGTGACAAGTAGTTGACAGTTAAGTGTTCATATAAGCTTGATATTTTAAAATTAATTTGAAATATATCCTTGTGAAAGGCATTACTGTATTCCAATGTTTAAGAGATAAATTCTGTAAATGTTCCCAGCATGCCAAAACCACTTCAGTCTTCTATAAAGCAGACTTGAAATTTTGTATCATGCATGCCTCGATACAATGACATCCGGAGACACCCACATGTGTCACTTAGATTAACTGGGGGGAAAATCTGACAGGAATTTGTTTTATGAGCTTTGACCTATGTAATGAAACCAAATCTTCTTGAGCAGAATAAAAGAAAGCAGAATATTCTGTGACCTGACGCAGCAGAACAATGAGTCAATTGTAGCAATTCTGCAGACTGGCATGTCCCTGAGTAAAAAGGATGAAGTTACAGTAAATCCATCCAAATACTCACATCCAGCTCTGGGAGTGAATCAGCACAGAGTGACCAGCAGCTGATTCATCTAAATAACAAAAGCCCAAACACCTCAGCTGTCCCCACAAAGAAGTAATCAATAATCACACAAATTCACTCTCCTGCCATAATGTACTACAGCACAACTGGCCAAGAGCTCTTAAATCCACCCAAGTGGTGTCTTCTGCTGAGAAGCAGAGGAATGACACCCACACATCTCAATGCTGAGTATTCCCTTTTCCTTAATGCCTCCTGACACTTTAGCAGTACAATGAGCACAGCTCTGAGAGCTGCTCATCATGCAAAAAGGACATAGATTCAAGTTCCCCCAGCCCAGTGAGCAGCCCCAGGTACAGCCCAGCAGTAAGGAAGCTGTCTGCCTGCTGCAGACACACAAACAGCTCATTCCTGGGAGGCACCTTCCTGAAAACCAGCAAGGAATGTCCTGATGTCTTGAAGTGACTGAATCAGGTGATTGAATCAGTCAGCAGGAGCAATAGCCCCAATTAGACCGGTGGTATCCACATGGGGAAAAATTGCCATCTAAGATTGCTTTGTGCAAAGGCAAGAATGTGTCCTGAGTCTCCTGTAAAGCTGTGCAAATTGTAATTCTTTATGCTGAATGAATAGCAACACAAATCATCATAGCTGCCAGGAGCAGGAGTGCAGAGCTCTCCCCAAAAGCCCTCCCAGAAACATTCCCTCTGAGGGCAGGCCACTGAAAGAGGGAAGTACACTCACATTATAAAGCACCCAATGACAGGCACAGGATCTCACACACAGGGAAAAAAACAAGGAAAGCAGTTTAAAATGATCCCTCAGAGACCAGCTATGACCCAGGTACAGCTTCAGCCACAAAAATGGAAGTTTGCAGACATTTTTAAATACCTTAATTCCTTCAAAGTGAAGGAAGGCCTGGAGAAGTCTGCAAAGCTGGTTTTTTACACACTTTTACCTATAACATGATACAGATTAAAGGACGGATTCAGTTAGAAATATATATTTTTATATATGATTCATTAATTATCCACCATCAGGCAGAAAACCACCAGGTTTTGGACTGACTGTGGCCACTGCAACTGTCCTACAGAGAGTGAACCACCTTACATATTTATTTAGCAGTATTAAACACAGCAACCAATATAGAAATAACACGCCTGGCAAGCAAAGTGCAAACATAGACTGCAAACAGATCTCTCAACTAATTGAACCTGCTCAGATTATGAAGATGAAATTCAGACAATTTTTAATAATTCATTTTTTCTCCCTTCTGGTAACAGAGTAGGGTCTCCAAGAGTTTACACTCAGCACACACTGCTACAAATGTGCTACTGTTTAGGATTAGAAGAGCACAGATTCTGATGCAACCTTTTCCTTTTCCTATTAATATGAAACCTTTTGGCCTCTGGTGCCCCTCTCATTCCCTACTGCAGTTCAAAATGCTGGGTTGTTCTCAGGGTGCTTGGCCATGTCAGCTTGAGCTGAAGCAGGACAGCTGCTCCCTGTCACCCTCCAGACTCAGCACGCAGTGAAGATGTCAAGCTGCTGTCTGGAGGAGCTGAGGGCAGGATTTCCAGGATCCAGGTAATCTTCCAGTAATACTAATTCCACTGCAACCTGGTAAAATCTGTTCTTCACCCACTGAAAGAAATTCACTGTTCCTTGAGAGTTTTTTCGGAACTCATATTAATTGTTGCACTTTGCAAACTGCTCATTCCACCACAAATAATGAAAGAATGTAAGTACCTGTTATTGGATCAACTCGGGTAACTTTGAGGGGAAAAAAACGGACACATTTTTGGGTACAAAAGCCACTGAAGAAATAATGTTATTAAAATCACTACCAATGCATAGAAACAGGGAAAGACTGGAATTTATTAGTCAAATATAACCTTTTATAGTTGGAATTATGCAATACAGTGTTTCCCTGAAGAGTATAAAAATATAACTAATAAAAGGAAAAATAAATAATATATAGCAAAATCGGGAAATATTTTACTGTTGTGTGTGAGATTGCTGTCTGAATAGCTAATAATTAACATGCATGTCCAATGCATCATTTAAAAGAACCTGATGAAAACATCTAAGGAAGATTATAATGAAAAGTGATAAAAATAAATTACTGAAATAAAGTGCAGAAATATAGATTTACTTGTGTTATGAAACAAAGAAAATAAAAATGTGAGCAGCATGGACAAAACAGAATTTGTCTGAGATGAAATAATTTTGGAGAATAATGAGCAAACAAATGAGTTTGCTCAAAATTTTCAAGAGCATTCCAATACTGGATTTAACGAGAAAGTGCTTCAATTTTATTGCTTCTAGAAATTGTGTCAGGGTAGGAATTAACTCTCTGGACAGCAAGGGGAAAATAAATGTTCCTGTTGCTGGTAGCATTCACACTCTCATTAGTGTGAGAGCTGCCACATTTCCTTCCAAAACATTTATCCAGTTCTCATGAAGTGATACCACTGTGGTACCATTGGGATCTCGATTTGCAACGAGAAGAGCTGACCAAACAACCTTGGAGCAAATGCACATAAGATGATTCAATTCAAATTAAACAGAATGGTGAACAAACACTGGGCTTAGCCTTGACTTTAGAAGAATGTTTGGGTAACTGTGGTAACTGTTTACTGAAAATAATTGGACTGAAAAACTTTTGAAATTGAACATGAAGGTTTGGAATATATTTAATTTGTAAATAGGCTACTACTGCTAAAATGTGAGTACCAACAAAGAGATTTCAGTAAAACTGGGCTCCAAAGGAATAACCACTCCAAAGGAGGTTAATAGTGCAAATGAAAATCCTGAAAGGACTTTTAAAAGGTATGAATTGGAGAGAGACAGGTACAACTTATAACTGTAAAATTTGAAGGGAGGAAGTCAGAACTTACAGAAATCAATTTGAACTATATCAAGGAAAGAACAATAAAATAAAAAGAATTTTCAAACCTGATTTTTTAAGGCAAAAAATGGGAGAACATTACAAGGAAAATGAGACAGAGCTTAAAAGTAATCTGGAAAATAAAATCCCCTTATTTTACAGTTTTCTATAGGGTGTGTGGCAGGTTTGTGTCCTGCATGCAAATTAACACGATTTGGTGTTAATGAAAACCATGAAAAGATTCATGGGGAGGAGGCAAAGGTTGAAGAGTTCAACACTACTGGGAACAGCCACTCTATGGCTCCAAATGCTAAAATATCTGACACCTTTGTGCCCTGGTCTGAAATCAGAAATTTGTATGATATTTCACCTTCACATTCCAGTTGTAAAATGAGACGGATTCAATACTTGCATTTAAACGGAAGAACAAGTGACCCAAGCAACAACCAAGTTGTTGAACAATGATCAGAAGACACAATTGCTCATAGGTCATTACCAGTCCAATGTCCAAAAAAAGATCTTGTTTTGCAGTAAAAACTCTGCCTTCTATTAGATTGCTACTGTAATAAATTAAATATTTTATTCAAAGCGTTTCCCCCTATTTTTTTTACTAAATAGATTTATCACTATTTTCTTTTGGAGAGAGGAGTAATTACATATCATGTAAGCATGATAAAAGCAGACAAGAGGTAGTATAACCTGCCTTTTTGCTGCTGGAACCAGACAGAGATTAGGTCCAGGAGCCAAAACATGCACCCAGAACATTAAGGAGCTTCTTTGGGAGCTGCCTTGTTCTTCCCAAACACAGAACATGACTGATGCAAACAATACCCTCTTATGGACACTTCTGGAGAAATTTAGCACAATATTAGGAAATAATTCTGAAGCCAATAAACCATCTTCTGATCATAGCCAAGAGCAGTTGCAAATTTTTCTTAATATTACAACTATTATACTAGAAGAGATCCTATAAAATCAGAGTGAACTACAAGAAATCTGTACACAGTGAGGTTGCTTACAAAGATAAACAGGGTGAGCTACCTGAAACTAAGAAGTCCTATTTTTCTGTTTTATTCTAAATACATGTTTATGGGATTTGCAGCCACTTGATTCAGAGGGCAATCAAGGCTATGTGATTCACTCAGGCAAGCCATAAAATGGTGATGGATCCTACACAGGGAACTTTGCATTCCAAAGCTGTGAGACATCTGATAAACTCCAGGAAATTATTTCCACCAATTCAGGCCTTCACAATCCACAGATGTCTAATTTCTCTAGGATTATTTGCTGAAATATTAATATATATATATATATATTTACAACAAATATGAATCATAGGAGGCTTCCCACTAAATGTCATCTAAATTTGTTTGCTAAAGTGCTTTTGGCACAGAAGTATTATAACCCTGAAAAACATAATGGCAACTGTCAGTGCTAAAACCCCATTGATGTGTGTCCTGGGCATTCCTGATCTAATACAGATTAATAAAACACTCTGGAGATTTCACTGCTGCCACCAGCAGCAGCTCAGGCCACACAGCTCGAGCGAAGCAATCAGAGCCTGATCAGCTCCAGAACTGAGCACCACAAACCTCACACTGCTCCAAGCCTCAGCGAGAGCCACACGGAGCTCAGATGGATTCAGGGGAAAAGGAAACTGTTGGAACCCTGGAAGGTGAGAATTTTAGGCTTTCTGTGCTGGCAGGCCCTGACCATAAAGAAAACACTGCAGTTGACCTGAGGCCTTGGAGAAGGCTTCCAAAGTTGAGTGATAGCACTGGGATTATGGGTGTGGAGTTTGAATAGAAGTGTGTGACATCACAGGGTGCAAAACTTAGAGTTTAAGGTTTTAATATATAGTAATAATATATATAAAGCAAGATGGAGGATTTAGGGTGTAGGCCAGTCCTTCTTCTTTCATCTTCTTCTTCATGGGTTTGAATGGTTTTTTGGTAATTGGGTAANTCCCACACCCAAACCAGGAAACACAAGGCAACAGGTGGTTGGTAATTGGTTAAAAGTAAAAATAGTTTAGGTGTCATTTCATAATTGGACAATTTGTGCTTAAAAGACCTTGGAAAGAGATAGAGACAGAGCCATTATTCACCTTGTTAGCTAGAACTCACAACGTGTGAGACTGTACTATAGATAAGAATTAATAAACTTTTGAGTCTGAACACGAAACTGCGTCTCCCAAGCATTAATCCCGGCTCTAACAGAAGAAAAGATAGAAAACCCACAGGAAATATTTCCATGTAACTGATTTGCATGAACCTAATCTCACCACAAAGTTTTGCATCCCTCTCATGTTGCAGCATACTGTGCTGACTTCTGATGTGCACCCTTCCCCGTAAAGAAAACAGAAAACCTTCAGGAAAAAGAGCCAAAAGAATATCATTTGAGACCTGGGAAACAAAAAAAACCTCCTAATACAGATATTTAAAGTGATCAATCTCTTTAGCTCTGTCAAAGAGAAGTGTAAGCTCTGATATGATCATGTCTATAAGCACATAAGGAGTTTTCTGATTGCTCTTCAAATCTGGCAGAGGCATTCTAAGGCTCAAGGCTGATGAATAGCTGCAGTTTGCTAACCATGGGAATAAGCCAGCACAACTTACCAGAAGATGTAAAAGGTTCTTTATTTCTTCAGCCTTTCACTCTAGGTTGACTGTCACTGGGAGAAACATCCATTAGCTCAGTGTGAAGGGCAGTCTTGAGGTAATTCTTAGGTGAAATCCTCAGATTCATGTTTTTCAAGGGAGGTAACTGTTACCACTTTCTATAGAACAAATTACTAAGTAGGTGATTCTAGCAAAATTTTATTTTAATTATTGAAAATAAAAATATAATTAAATGAATATACTAGCACATACAGGTATTATTTTAAAATTACATCATTAGAGGCTAACTCTACACTATAGAGGTTTTCTATCAATAAGTGTTATGTTATGAAACAGACATTTCTAAAACTTAGAAACAATTTTTGCATCATTTTTCCATAAAGAATTCCATTTGTGCATGAGTCAAATGAGAGATCATTTGGCAATCATTTATTGCCTGAAACAGCCTAACGATAGAAGAGCTCACCACAAAACATGGCTGCTTTGGCACTTTCACCACCAGGAAAAAAAAATAATTTAGCTGTTAGGATCCTGTCACTTCTCTTATTTTTGTGGTTCAAAACTTCCTTCAAGGCTTAATAAACCAAAAGTTGCTACAGACATGACAGCTCTCACTGGGATATCCCTTGGTCTCAGTGGGCAGCACCATCTCAGCTTGGTATTAAGGAGAGACCTACAGCTTTAGGTGTTCATTAAGAAATGCAGCTGCTTGAATCTGCCCAGAGACTTGCAATGGCTCAATAAATCCCAGAAATGATGGCTTGGCAAAGAGGGTGTCAGAAAGATGGTCAATACTGACCACTGGAATTCACAGGTATTTTGGCAGTTTTTAAAATACACAGATCAAATTATATCTACTTGATATTATTTACATTTGTTTTGTTATCTGGCTGTCTACAAACTTGCTCTTTCCTCTCTGACTGTCATCAGTCCCCAGTGTCCTCAAGCTTCTTTTTGCTTAGAGAAAAGGACTTCTAACACTATAATTTCTAACAACTTTTCTAAACACGTACAGCTCTTGAATCATACAAGCCTTGACTCAATTACCAAGTGGCTCTGACTCATGTTCAGAATTTTTCCAATAAGATCATGACTTTCTGCACTTTCAATACCAAAGTGACTTTGTGATTCTAAAAGCAGTCACGGTATTTTGCCATCTGCATACTGGTCCCAGTTGCCAAAGGGATATTCACCAACAGGCCAGGGGGGTCTCTGTGGAACAGCTCCCATGGAAAACCTGGAAAATGCTTCACTTTGAGCAGCCAGTTTTGTTTCTACTCAGTGTTGGCCTTCTGAAGCATGCCAGGTATATTTCTACTTGCACAACATTTGGATTATGACTTGCTTTTTTCTGATGATTCACTGGGTCAGCTCATGCAATTAATGTTCTAAGGGATTTTTTTCAGATTAGGCTGAACCTGCCACAGTTTTCTCATGTCAGCAGTCTCTACCAATTACTTATGGTGCTAAACATTTGCTGTAGCAAAGGCCTTGATTAAAATGCTAAAGGAAAAGGCCTCATCTCAGGGATTTGAAACACCAAGCTCACTTCTGCATGAGATTTTCCATACACAACTCCATGAACTCAGCTGCCTGTGGAAAAGAATTGCTTGTGCTTGTCACTGCCCTGGAGTGAGGAAAGCTCAGCTGCAGAGGATGAGATCTGGCTAGATGAATCTTGCATTTTCTGACAGTAGTTATATGGAGCAAGGCAGGCAAGGTTTGTAGGGAAGCAGCAGGTTTGGGAAGTACCTGTGGTTCCAATGTACTCCATTCTTCCTCAGGGGTCTTTCCAGTTGAGTGTGACTCTAATGATTCCTGGGAGCTGTAATTAGAGACACACTTCATCTTGGGCGCACACTGCAAACTGCTCCTGTGCCTCTCCTGTCCATGCCCCCTACTCCGGGTCTTCAGATGCAGGGACTGATCTGAGCCAAGGCAGAGGAGCACGAGTCTCACTCAGCACAGCTGGAACAGCTGCCAAGAGCCTCAGCTCCTGAGCACAGCAGGAACAGAAATGGGGAACAGGACAGACAAAACAGCTGAGCTTTTGCCTCTGATCCTGCTCCTCCTATGAACTTCCCATAACTGGGGCGAGCAGGAGCCTCCCAGGCCATGGCTCTTCTTTTTGTTCAGCATTCACATCCCCATCAGCTCAGTGTTCCTGCACAGAGCAGTGAGGCAGGAGAACTCCTGCACAGCAGCAGAGCCCTTGGAGCTGAGGACACAGACTCTGCAATGTGTGTCACTTTGGTTAAGCTCTGCTATGGACCAGGAACTGACATTCTCCAACTGCTTAATGGACATCCACAGGTCTTCCTGGAGTGCATATCCTAGTTTAATTTTAACCAGAAGGAATTGAATCTGTGTGCTCTGAGACACCACTCAGTGACAGGAGGCTAGGTGCAGTAAATGGGAAGGACTGACATATTTACTTCAAAATTTCATTGAAGGTAGATGCACTCTGAGGTAAAAACTGCATGTCAAGCTTTATAATGAATGTTATCTCATGGTAGACCCTGAGATTGAAAAAAGAAACCAAATAAAAAGCAGACAACTCTGTTTTGGAATAAAATGTGAAGAAGCTCAAACATTCTTAATTCAGTGCAGAGCATTGGGCTTCGCTTTGAAGGCAACTTGACAGATATTAGACAGCTGACATGAACCTACACATACAATGGTGCTTTTACCACAGTGAAGGGTGTGCTAGGAAATCCTGCCTGTCTCAAAGAGTGAACACATCCCCCTGTGCTCTGGGCCAAACTCAAGAACCAGTGAAGTAGGATGAGGTGCTTCTGTATCCTCCTTAGACTGCAAAGCCACAAGGTATGGCATAGATAGAAGATTCAGCTGTCCTAGGAGCAGATCTAATAATAATTGAGTAGGGCATTTATCACAGAAAACAGAATCATAAAATAGTAATTTACAATTAATTCCAAATCAGGTTAGAGATAAAAATATCAAGCTAATTGGCTTGCCAGGCAATACTGAGTGGGAGGATCCTACAGGATTTCTGGAGCCTTGGTTCCCAGTGACTCTGTTGCTTGACAGAGTAAAGCTGGTTTATGTGAAAAATGTCCTTCAAGAACCTCACAGAAAGGAACAGCTACAATGAAATTCCTCAAGGAAATAAATCACAACTTTACTACTTCCAGGACAATCACTCACATGGCTAAAAAGAAGTGCAGTTTATTTAGGGATGACTGTGGTGCAAGACTAGCCAATAGCAGGAGAAATTGCAGTCTGAAGCTCCTATGAAAAGCCAATTTGCAGGGGCTGTGGTTCATAGCTTTCAATTTTACCCCTGCTGTGAAAACTGATGTTGAAAAAAATGATATCAAATTCTGAACTTGTATAATTGCATTTCAAATTACATACACAAGTACACAGTTGACTAGCAAAAGGATCTGATACTTAACCTCAACAGCTTTAAAGACCATTTTTTTGTAATTTAATCTCAAAATTTGTTTCATAGGCAATTTCTATGTTCCTCTTGTTGTTCCAGTTCTAACTTTGTGATTGCTGGTGATCCACATCGGCACGACATGACCCCAACAGAGATTTTCAGAAGTATTCACTTCACTTCAGAGCTGTCTGGAGCCTTGTAACATATTCCAAAGGGACGACTCATCCCCCAGCTTTGAGAGAACTTGAGGAAATAAACTCCTGGAATTGACTGCATGGCTCCACTCCAGCAGCTACAGCCAAGCTTTCCCAAGTGCTTCACTAACCTGCAGAATCCCACCAGCAGAAATGAGCACTGATGGTGCTTGCACAGCAAACAAACTTTGCAGAAAACCTGGGCTGGGACTCCAGAAATCTGATGGAGTCAGGGAGGAGTGCTCAGAACTGAGGCATAACTCTGCTGGTACCTGAGGCTGCTGTAAGAACTAATTTAATTAAATGGCAATAGCAGTGCATACAGGAGATGTGAATCACATTTTAGGGATTATCTAAATGGGAAGGTAAATAATTGTGGTTTATATTGAGATGGGAAGACAAAAATGTAAATGATACCTATTTAGTACAATGCTGAGTTGGGCCTGATTATGCAAGTTTTAGAGATAAAAAGATTTTGAAGGTGCAGCTTTAAGTAATGCTTAAATCTCATTTAAAGTCTAGGGAATTATATGAATATGTAGCTTTTTAAATATTTTGTCATTAGCTTTATAATTCAGATCAGATTATCTGAAATATTTAATAAATGCATTTTAACAATATGAAATATACAATATACACTTCAGGTCCCTGAAGCTGATGAAGGTACCATAAGGAATACATTTATTTGAGCCACAGGGGTTGCTGCTGCCACCCAGGAAAAGGAGACACCAGTGTGGAGCTATAATTAGAGGCAGTATGATGGCAGAGGGAAATGGGGAAAGGACAGGATGCAAGATACAGAGAGTTCTTCTGAGGTGTCAAAAAGTCTCACTATAGCTCAGGAAACAGGGTGGGAAGGGAGCACACAGAGCTAGTATGATATAAAGTTTAGCTGCAGGGAACTCAGGGGATAAAACCAGATGAAATTCTACTGAGAGCTCGTGACAGGAGTCCCCAGGGAGCCAGAGCAATTCATCCATGGGTGCTTGGGGTTTTGTATATGGGGGGAAGAAAAAAGAGAATCTGTGGTTTCACTGATGGGTATGAACAATTGAATGAGCACAAACCCAGAGTCCAGTGACACACACACAGGGGAGTGTAGAAACTTTCAGAAGAAACAGAACAAGTTTTGGGAAAAGATGTTTCAGCACCACATCTAGAGAGCATTGTTAAAAATTCCACATACTCATGAAACAAGATTGGAACAAAGCAATCCTATTCTACCACTGGCAGTGTGGATAAGAAGCAGAACTTGTAGCATTTCCCTCCTTTGCTTTCTAAGAGCTGTGGTCAGAGGCTTCGCTGGATTGTGTGTGACCAACAGCTCCTTGGAACAGCAGCCACCGTGTCATTCAAATTCCAAATGTAAGATTAACATGCTGCTGCAATAGAAAGCAAGCTAAAACATGTCATTAGTGGCCTTTCACTGATGTAATTTAATCAATTTGCAGCTTCAGAAGGAATGAATGTAATCCCATGGACATTGCCAGACAGCCTGAGCTATGTACAGTGTTTGGAAACAAAAGGTCCATCATCTTTCCCTAGTTATGTGCTAATGCTTTGATTTCCAAGCTGAGGATTAAAACTCCCTAAATTTCCCCAGGTAACCACACTCTGCATGCTCTATGCTTATTTGCTAACACTGAGTAAAACTCGCTGATTGTTGTTTCTCTAATTTGGAAACTCCTCTAAGGCTATAATCACTTCAGCCACTTTGCACTAGAATTGCCTGAGTGACTCCAGGTCCTCCAGCTCAGCTGCCTGAGCTCTGGCTGTGTGCAGATGTGCTGCACTGCAGGAACAGCAGCACAGCTCCCACACCTGCTTCTGACAGGAATCATCTGCAGGCCCTGCAGGGGCAGCTGTGCAGGCAAAAATGCAGAGAGGAGCTGAGTGTCTCGTGGTGTGAGTTCCAGAGAGCTCAGAGAGCTCCAGATCCCGAGCCAGTGTGTGCAGACTGCTCGAGCACTCTCAGCTGCCCTGGTTTAAAAACAGGGGCCACACAAACTTCAAAAGCTCTGTTTGCAAGAGGCAGCACAGCACTGAATTGGATGCACACACAGCGAGGAGTTTGATGCAAGAAGTTCCACAAAGCATGTAAACAAGGACCCAAGGTCTGCAACCCTGAAAATTTTCCAAGGTAAAAGCATGTTGGTTCTTTCTGTTCCTTCCTCAACCCAGTGCTCTGCTGAGAGGGAACAGAAGCACATCACAGCCAGCATCCTTCAGTGTGCATTTGCCTGTATTCCTGATGAATATACTTCTAAAAGTTTCACTCTGTGCATACTGGCAACAAAAGAAAACATACAAAGATCAAAGAGGCAAAAAGAAAATGGAAAAAAATTTCTATAGATTGTCTTCCTTGGGGGTTGGATTACATGATCTCCAGAAGTCCTTCCCAGCCCTAACAATTTATCCTTTAAAGACTTAAGTCGTTATTCACACATCTTGATTCTTTTGTCCTGAAAGATCATTTCCCTACAGAAATATGTAAAAATATAATTGCATTTCTAAGCTATACTTCTTCAGCATACCCAATGCTCATTTTCCCAATGTCTCAGCTCATTTCCTGCAACCCATAGCCTTCACACAGCAGCAACACACATATTTTTGGTGTAAATCTGTTTAGCTCTATCCAAATAATTACTAGCAGAGGATCTGGGCTAATACATTCAGTAGATAAATTGTCTTCTACCAGACTACAGTGTCTTCAAAGCTATAATTTATCTGCACATTCTACAGAACAAGATAAGAGTCTCAGGAGACATTTTTATCAAAGAATCCCATTCCCAGTCCCTCCACTGCCCCCCAATAAAAAGAAGAAAAAAACCCAAAACCATAAACATCCAAACTTGCCTTTCTCTACTGAATATTAAAAACTTACTGAAAACTTCATGTGGCATATGGGGGACAATGTTCTCCTTCATTGCAGAACTGAAGGGGTGAAAAGGGGAACAAAAATGGAAGGTCAGAATTTTAGAATTGTTAGAAAAGTACGTGATTTATTTGCTTAAAAGACTGTGTGTAGGAAAAAAATTTCTGCAAATCACACATGGAAAATAATCAATCCACCCTGAATAAAGAGATGAAACGTCTGTCTTTCACCAGCTATTCCTAAATTTTTCTCAAAGCAGTATTTCTTCTCCTGCCATTTTTGTGTACTGTGAAAACAGTTTTGAATACAAACCAGTCTGTTCATTAAGGCAAATTAAATATGGATAAAAATCTTATTGCTGGCAGTATCTGCTAAGTACAGCCACCTGCCTGTACTGAAATCTTCCTGCATGCCATACCTACTATTGTTCCCAGCAATTTGTCCAGCTTCTCTTTCTTATCCAAAAACAAACAAAAATTATGAGCATCAGCCTTCTGCACTGCTGCTCCTGCCCCAAGAGCCACACTTCTTTCTATCCTGGGAAGTATCCCACTTGGAATCTGCAGGCAGTGGGTTTCTGAGGCTGCACACATTGTCAGGAGCGACGATGAAGCACAGATCAGCACACGTGGCGTTCACAACAAAATCCTGCTAGGCTACCTTGTGGTGACGGATTGGAAAGTTAAAAACAGGATTATTCAACTAAAATGAGAATTTGCAGTGACAGAAACATAACAGGCACTTTCCTGTTAAGGAAAAATCTGGGACTTGGATCAGCACGAGAACAGAAGGAGAAGAGGCACAGCACAGCTAAACCAAAATGGTGTCAGCAGCACGTCCACAGACACAAACACCACTGAGGGAGATGACGACAGCTTGGTAGCCAGAACTGTGAAAGAAATTGCACACAACCCTACCCTAGTCATGGGGAAAGAAATTTTCAGGGTTTCTAATCATCTCCAACAGAAACCCTTAAATGCAAAATTCAGGTAGCAAAATGAGAATGATAAAGAATTGCTGTGCAGTTTGGGGTATCTGTCACACAACTACAGCAAGTACGTGAGGAGAAATTCCTGCCACTCCTAAAAGAGCTACAAGAGCTTAAAAATTTATGAAAACATGACAAAAGGGAGAAAATACTTGAACTTGTGCATTCCTTTCAGCATTGAGCTGCCTCTACAGTGTTGTCCTGCTTTCCTGTTCCATGGTGAATGGGAGAGGCAGCAGGTTCACCCTTGCCAAGGCCCATTGGGTGCAGCCAGTCCCAGTTACCAGCTCTGGGTTTGAGATCAGAGGCAGGTACAGCTCCTCTGCCTGCTGAAATAAATACAGGGATTGCACTGCAAACAACTGCAGGAATCACTGATGTTTCTGCCTAACCAAACCAAGGCACCTGGGCCTCTGCCCTAGAAATGGTCTCGAAGACACAGACACAGCTCCAGGTCTGCAGCTGTTTCCAGGATTTTTTAATTGAGAAGAACAGAATATCTGTATGGCACTAGTCAAAAGCTTACTCTGAAACTGCTTCAAGCACTGGCACAGAGAGACATTTTCTAAACATATACTACTGGAGAGAAATGCTTTCATAGCACCATATGGATTGGTATGATATATATATATATATGTATTTTTTTGCTTTTGCCTTGTAAACTACAATAAATTAGAGCATGCTTAATCACCTTCAGTGACAGCTTCTGCATTGAAAGCAAGTGTTAAGTTTACCTTTAGCCAGAGAGAGGGAATTTTTTTTTTGTAAAATACTGCCAAGGTAAATGAAATAATAGAATGATGTTTAGGAATATGTTTGTTTGATTAGAGGAATTCAACATTCATCAATTAATTGCTTATAGATTATATATTTCCCCCCAAGTAGACAAGAATCTTAAGATATAGCTATCCTTAAGGTTTCATCATTTTTTGATACAGACCATATGGTTATATTGGGTCTAAGCCTCATTCTTGGCATATAAGAATGAAAATGTTGCAGTTCCTAAAGAAAAAAGGGAAAGTAAAAATTTAAGATAGAGAGGACAGAGTCCTACAGACCTTCCAAAAGAATTACAGTTTTAAAGAAGAATTATCTACTCTAAATAGCAAGCTCTTTCACTGCCAAACCTCTTTTATGTCCTAGCCTCAAGGAACAGCTTTTTTTTCTAAACAAACAAATCCAAAACTTCTCTTAGGAAAGCAAACAGCCAGAAACCCAGGAGGCTCTGCTTTGGTACCTCTTCCTAACCAAAAAGAGGGGAGAGGAACTGGGAGGAGACACAAAACAACATCCCTGCTTCCAAAAGGCTGCTGAGTCATGTGACAGGCAGCCAGCTCCTCATTTTTGTCTGTTTTGTCCTGTCACATTGGAATGCAGCACGAACATCATATGCTACAACGATCAATATTGCTGGTATATTTGCATCTCCCCCAAAGCAACATATTTTCCACAGTTTTTATTTCAAGTTCAACTGAATTACAGCGATTCCTGTAAGTTATCATCCTTCTAATGGCACGATCTGGCACTGGTGCTGCAGGAGCTGGGGCATATTATGGACTATTTCACTTTGTTAGCTGAGGAAATCCATTTAGACTTTTATGCTGAGTAGTGCAATACTAACACAAGGAGACATTTAAACAGTTGAAGAAAAACACCTCTGTTTTCACTTTCACAGACATTAAACAGGGTTTATTTCCTTCTAGGACTCACTGAAGCTTCTGCTATAAATATGCTAAAGCAGGAAAATACTCTTCATTAAAACTGTTCTGACACTTGACATCAGGAGATGCAGTTTTTAGTTAGTTATAATTTTGCCAGACTTGACTCATTTAGTCTGATCATTTTGATGCTGAATATCACCTGCAGGGTAATTTTTTCTTCCTTTGCAGACAGATGGTTTAGGTGGTTGTGACAACAAAGCCAGAGAATGGAAAATTGTTTGGCTAATATACAAAATAAGTTCGGGCAACTTTTGAAAAGCAACCAACTCAATTTTCACCAAACTGTCAGTGCTGGGCAATGGCCATGCTGCTTCTGAAATCCACATTCCAAGTCCATTCACTTCCTCACTCCATCTTGTCCCAAAGCTCTTGGGCTGCTCCGCTTAAAAGAAGCCAATGATCACCTTGGCATATATTTAGAGAGCAGTCTCAAGAGAACTGCAGAACACCAGACAAAGCCTTCAGTGAGCTCCAAAGGAATAAGTTAGAATCATCTCCAGTTTTAGAAGAATACAGAGAATCCAGAGCAAATAAAAAGGAATGCTCTCACAGTCAAAATGGCTTGAAACTTGAGTAATGACTCTTACCTGCATTAATTTTTATGCGTAAAAGTTTTGCATAAAACAGAAGACTGGCCACTCAAGCTAATCCAGTAGTCTTTATGCATAAAATATTACCTCTATTGCACTTTTCTGCAGGAATATTTTCATTTCTTTTTGATAGAACAAATGAATTTCCCATTGGAAGAAGCCTTCTTTGTTTACTCCATATCTTAAGCAAAACCAAACAAAATAATCCTGCAGGTATTCTTTACTCCTTTATGTTATTGTTGTATTTCCTTCACAATAAAATTCAAATCTAATTAAGTACCAGCTGGGAAAGAGCAGAAAGCACGAGCTCCTCTGGAGCCTTGTCAAAGGAAGGGAGGTCCCAAGCCCCAGTCCAGGGACAGGGCTGGAAGGTGCCACTGGAGCCAGGTGTTCACTGGGACATCACAAGAGGGACAGGGAAGTTTGCCTGGCTCAGTTGCTGACTGTGCAGTGCCAGGGGGCTGGAGAAGAAGCCCTGCCCCAAGGCAGAGTGAGGGCAGATGAGGTGATGGGGTGGAGGCTGCACAGAGATCCCTCAAGGAAGACAGAACTGGCAATTAAACATCAAACCAGGCCATTTTCCCAGGCCAGCCAGATTCTCAGACATGCTTACAAAAAGGGAAGAACTCCTACAAAACAGGCCTTTAGGTACTTGTATTTTAAACTCCTGGAGTCAGAATTTAAGGAGAGAACAATTGCGCAGAGAGAAGCCAAAGTTTTGTGAATATTCAAAAGGATCTTTTCTGTCACATCACACCCACATAGCGGCCATTAGGGATGGCAGAAGGGTTAAATACACCTCTCTGCAACAAAGGGGAAACGTCACTACTGGAGCCTCTTGCTTGGTGCTGGATCCACTTTATTCTGAAAATAGCATGTGCTAACTGGCAGGACTTGCCAGCACAGCTGAATTAGTCAGAAAAGCTGTCAGGGAGGTGGGAAATCTCCAAGTCTCTTTGCCTGCTCCAGGGCTTGTTTCGCTGTAGCACAATTACAAATACACAGCTGTAGGATCTGCTGTGCTGCTGGCTCTGAAACAATAGTTCAGGGTGTACTTTCTTCATGAATTTGGCAATTAATGCTAACAGGAGCTGCACACACACACTGAGGACAGCACAGGCTCAGTTTTCTGAGTTTTCCCAGGTAAAAAAATTCACACAGGTGGCCCATGCTTAAGGACAGAATAAGTTTTTCAAGCATGCAGGTCTCAGTTACTAAAGCTGGCTGATTGTTTGAAGCCACTGCTCACCTTCATTGCTCAGGATTAGTAACAATTTGTTACTGCATTACAGACAATCCATAGGTTAATATATAGGCAAATGTAAACCTTTACAGAATATTCCCACAAAGGATGGGTAATTACAGCAGAGAAGCCCATTACCTTGCCTGAGGGCTGTCAGTCCAATCGGTCTGAGGGCTATGGCCAATCGGTCATAGACAGAAATTCAAAGATCAGGACTCAAGTCATGGTAAAAGAGATTCTGCAGATGAAAATCATGAGGTTTGAGCTAAGTTGGCCTTTGAAACCTTTAATCACACATGCACAGTCTCTTTGTACATAAATTATACTGCATATTCTTTCCATACATTTTGCATAAAAAGTAAAAAGGGTTTATGCATTGAGACCTGGTGGTTCCCAGATTTCTATTTAGCAAGGGGTCTGGGGGAATTCTTAAAAGAGAAAAAAGGAGAACGCAGGAGATAAGTGCAATGACCAGAACATGTACATGGAAAAACGACTATGAGATCATTAGGCAACTTTAAGAAATTAGCCACTGATTAGTTACTAATCATGGGTGTTGTTCTCCCCACTTCTGTCAGAAGTCTGGTGGTGTAACATTACCAGCAGTAACCACTCACATATCCTGTTCTTTGCATTTGTGGAATTAAATCTTCTCTGATTCACCCTGAGGATTTTGCTCTCTGGGAACAGACCAGATGGGCTCCTGGAGATCTTGAAGTCATGGGAATAGTTCCTAAAGCTAATGAGACTTCTGAAATGCAAAGGTTGTATGAAGGCCAAATGCATCTTGAATGACCAATGAACAATTCCGGAGGCTCCAGGTTTTACTTTCTTCTCTTCCTTGGCCTCCCAGGAGGAACAGGTGAAATACCTGAGGCCCAGCTACAGCCAGGATGAGCAGCCCAAGCTTTAATGCACCCAGCTAAGCCTCCCCTGCCTGACTGCAGGTAACAACAGCAAGGCTACAGAAGTTAAAGTTGCCGTAAGACAATCCCAACCAGCCTTTCCCACTGGGGTTTGGGAGGGTTTAATACCCAACAAATCCAAGTTGAGGGACTCCTGCTCTATGCCTATCAATAGCTCAGTGCTTAGGCTTCAGCCTGAGCAGTGCTTGGGGCCTCGATGCATCTGCTTCTTATGCATTCTTCATGTCAGACAGTGTCTTATTAAATGAGAGTAAAATATTCTAATATCAGCTTTACACTTTGCCTTCATAACTGGTGGATTAATTGGTAGATACGCTCGCTTGAATTATTTTCTTCTTTCAGTCTAAGATGAATCAGTTTAGTTACTGCATTTTCCAGCTTTGAGCAACTTAATTTATACTTATTCTGTTTTCAATAAAAAGTATTAAAAGCATGGAAAAAATTACATTTCCT
>VZUA01082288.1:0-13235 GCA_013401035.1 Horornis vulcanius | reverse complement strand
TTTTTTGTTGTTGTTGTTTTTGTTGTTTATTTGCTTGTTTTCCTTCTAATACCTGGAGATGGTACCTTGTCCTACTTCTGTGATCTCTTTCTTTTAAGGTTGATTTTTGGTAGCAATTTTCTCCCATCTGCATATCCATGCAACTTGAGGGCCCTGCAGCAGAGCATAAACCCATTCTAAAAATAAGGTGGCCTCACAAAATCCTGAAGCCACAAGAGAAGAGCCCTGGTGAGCCATGAGCACAGCACTGACAGCACAACAGAGACCATGTGGCACACAGCAGCCCTAAACTATTCTAGGCACAGTTTTATCTTAAGCAAGCAGATAAAAGATGACTCTTGGTTTTTCAATCTCCAAAGAATTAAAAGAAATTCACCTTGGATTAGGGTAGGGACCATGTATGAAAAGAGATAGACAACAGATTTCTCTGTGGAAGTAATTTTTCTCATGAACTTATTCTGATATTTCTGTGGGTTCCTGGTTACTCAAATTAATGATTCGTGACTGCTTTCAACATTTGCAGTATTAACTTACTGGATCAGAACCAAGGATTTATAGCTTGCTTTTGAAAATCAGAAAAAAAGATCATCCACCAGCATTTATATGGAGGCCTTGCAGGTTTTATATTTTGTTTTGGTTTGGGGGCATGTCCTATGTGTAAATCACAAATAATTATCCAGACAAACTTTTAAATAACTTACCAAATATGCAGGTACTGATAATAAAATGAAGAGAAAAGTGCTAATCTACGAGCTACTAATACCACCCACTTCCTAAGGGGAACTGGACTGCAAACTCCCTCTGTAGGTGTGCCTATGGATAAAGGCAGAGGATATTCAGAGTGGAAGTGCATTCCCTACCACAGCTGTCACCCTCCCACAAGGGAGTTGCAAATGCCAGAGTAGAGAGCTTCTGACACAGCTCCTGGAGCACGGATGCCACAACTAACTACAGATGCCAAGGTTGGATGTGGAATTCAGACATATTTTACACCAGGAATGAGTTTGAAGGGTCTTGTGGAAGTCTCAGGTAGGGCTGAAGCAGACAGAAGGAAGTTGTTTGCAACAGCTCTGCCTTATAGCCAAGCAAAGGACATCTCATTGATGCTGCTGAGCCTGCTTCTTGCACAAGTACTAAGTTCACATGGTTTAGCTTCCTTTTTAAATTTATTTTTAATCCAGAAAAAATGGTCCTGGACTTTGACATTATAGGGAACTGAGGAAACCCTTCTCAAGGCTCTGGATCTGTGAGCACAGCATGCATAGGCTGATTATTTATAAGAACTCCAGGAATAAACACCATTAAAAAATTCCCTAGTCTCAGAAAGTTCATCAGCATAGTGTTAAATTCATGATTAGACATGGCAGAAGTTAAGAAAGCATCTGCCATGAAAGGAATGAAAAGCCTGGAAGAATCTGGTTTTGTTTTAATGCACTGTGTATGGTTACCAGCTAATGAAGAGTACAAAATTCAATTATGTGCAGAAAAGCTGCTGTACAGAGTCTGAGAACAGATGACCTTGGAGAAATGGTGCTGGCCAGCCTATTTTAACACTGAGAAATGGTGATTTTACCTTTTGTCATCTCCATGCAGAGTTCTCAGTGAACTTCTGAGGGAAGGCAGACTGCTGCAGACATCACAGTTGTGTTCCCACTGTATCTCTTCCCTCTTTTTTTTTCCCTTAAACTTGGATCTAAACATAGAATCAGAGTCATTAGGTTGGAAAAGATCTTTAAGATCATCGAGTCCTACTGTAAAGCTAACACGGCCAATGCCACACTAAACCATATCTGACAGTTCTGTCCTGCTCCCCCTGCCACCAATTCCTGAGATGTTGTAACCCTCAAGGCAAAGGAAGTCATTCCTGAACAAGGATCTGGACACTGCATCCTGATAATTCCACAGGGACAGAGGAAAAGATTAAGACAGCCTGCCTAGATAAGCTTGCATACAGAATAATCTAGACAGTTTTCAGTCCAGATCAGTCTCTGCTGGGATTTCCTCTAATTTAAAACAATATTTTAAAAACTTGTTTGAAAATACTCCTTAAAAAAAAAGGAAAAAAAAAAAGAAAAATAAAAGGCTGATAATTGCAATAACTCTGGTAGTTGGCTTCCTCTGCTAAACCAGAAAACTACTTTAACTTTCCTTCTATCTGGAACACAGCCTTAGATTGCTCATGCAGAAAGCTGGCTTGTGATTATTGGAACACCTGGTAAATCAAGTATTTTTACAAATAAAAATTCTATGCATGGCAGGGACACAGAGAACCACCTTGGGCCTGTGCCATCTTTGTGAGCACAGAAAATCACACTATTAGATTGCAATTATTAGATACTGACATTCACCTGGCTCAAGATACATTTTTTTGTTATTTAGTGTCAGCTTGAATTTTAGGATGAAGGCAGGATTTGGATCAAATGAAAGGGAGAAATGATCTGAATCAGAACATCACTCTGAGCAGGCACCACAGATACCTAGCATGGGTCTGTCATCACCTGAGATGATCCCATCTGCAAATCTGTAGGGCTGTGGTCTTTGGATCCCTCAAGTTTCCCTCCTTTCTGCTTCTTTTTATTAATTTTAAGTTCCTCCCTCAAATTCTCCTTTTTGATCATCTGAGAAAGGCAACCCTTCTCAGTGTGCTCATCCCCTCCCAGCCCTCTGGCCTCCAGGGAACAACAAAAAAACTTCAGTGCTGCCCTAAGAAGGGAAAAAGTGCAGGCAGGACCCAAAAATGTGTAATCCAGCACCAGGATTCTGTGCACAGGCTCTGTGGGGGAAATGCAAAGAAAACATGGAGCCAGGGAGTGTTCCCCTTCCATCTCCGAGCAGGAAGTGACACCAGTTGCTTCTCTTTGCAAAAGCAGTGAATGAATTTCCATTTCTGATGGACTCTGGGCTGTCAGCCACATCCTGCTCCCTGGAGAAGGAGGTGACACTGCTCTGTTGCTCAGAGAAACAGGGGACCTGACCTTACCCTGCCTGCTCGAGAGTGAACCTCAACTGCTCCCTCTCACAGTTTATAAACTGTGTCCTGCCTCCTGTGCTGACCTAAATACTGCAAAATGTTTGGTTTACAAACATATCAAGGGAAAATTGGTTTTGCCCTTGCCCTGCATTTCCCCTTCTCTTCCCAGTTTAGTATCTAACATATTTCCCTTACCCAAACTATGGAAACTTGTTTTTCACATAATATATTTTAGCCATTTGCTGGAATTCATAGGCTTGTGAGGGTACTCCATCTTCACTGTTTAGGTGGCCAGCATTGAATCAATTTATTCATATTAAATAAACAATTAACAATAAAAAAAATTAAAATGCTTATGTTTTGATTAATGTTTGTAAGGGTATTTTTCAAAAAATAAAAATTCAGCCTGTTAAGGAAAATGTTTCTTGTTACAGCTGATAATACATAAAATAGAGACTCACCTCTTCTGACATTCATTTTCATTCCACTGCCTTTTTGTTCCATCAAACTATTCCCTCTGCACACCTGCTCTCTATCTCCATTTGTCTGATTAATTATCCTCACTTCTTCTCTACAGGCTTTGACAAGTTCTCCTTCTCCAGCTTCATCCCTGTTTTTCACCTTGTGTGGCTTAAATCTCCACCCTAAATACAGTGGCTCTTTTCAAAATGAAACAACAGAGAAACTACCAGCAAACACTTTTAAATAAACAATAAACAGCAGAACATCATGGCTATAAACCAATTTTTTGAGAATTCATAAATTAAGCATTTTTTCAGAGTAGGAGCTGGCTCAGGGGTTTAGGTTTCCATGTGATCAGCTCTCCCATGGAGAAAAAGCCAGAACCAAAGAGGTCTTTAGAACAGCATTTCACACATCACTTCCCTAGATGACAAGGATTCTGAATTGATAAAAATTTCCAATATGAATGCTGAGCAGCATTTTCTGTATTTGAAAATATCACATAGGTGCATCTCAGTTTATTTTTTCCAACATCAGAAGTGCCTGGTAGTATCTGCTATAAATTAATTCTTCTCAGGATTCCGCAATTATTATTCCTCTCTTGTCCTGCTTTCAGTTTGTCGAACCTTGCCGAAAAAATTACTGTTAAACTAAAAGATACCTGTGCTTCATCACTTATGCAGCTTTTAATATGGAAAATTTTAGATTTTTATTGGTAAATAATTGAGAAGCAGATCACCCCACTGTTGGGGGTTAGATTCCTTCCTTTTTTACTTATAGAATATTTTTCCATAAGTTGCTAGCAAACTAACTACTGGGGATTTATGGGAACTTAAGCAAAACAAAAGGCGGCAAAGAAGAAAAAGAAGGAAAAAGAAGGAAAAAGTCGGGAGAGGAGTGTAGCACCTGGCTACACTTCTTTTCTCTCTGGGAGTTTCTCTCGGAGGGGGAAGACACCGAGAGTTTTGGGGGCAGGTAAAGGACAGGGCTGGGGGCAGCTGCTCTCGCTCTCGGCATCGGAAGGAGCAGGGTCAAGCTGTGCTGACTGCGGGGAGAATTCACTGTCACCACTGGAGTCCAGTCCTAGGGACCCGCCACCATCTGCTCGTGTGCCCAGGAATCCTGAGCTCGCCTTCTGCTGCCCTGCTGGAGCGGGGCCGCCGCTGTCCCGGCGCTGCTCCGGGGCTTTGCAGCGCTGGAGCCCCGCAGCTCCTGCCCTGCTGGGACCTCCCAGCTCCAGCCACCACCAGGGAGCTTCGGATACAGCTCATCCAGCAGCCCGGGATCTCTGCTCATCCCTGCCCTTCCAGCCACCACCAGGGAGCTTCGGATACAGCTCATCCAGCAGCCCGGGATCTCTGCTCATCCCTGCCCTTCCAGCCACCACCAGGGAGCTTCGGATACAGCTCATCCAGCAGCCCGGGATCTCTGCTCATCCCTGCCCTTCCAGCCACCACCAGGGAGCTTCGGATACAGCTCATCCAGCAGCCCGGGATCTCTGCTCATCCCTGCCCTTCCAGCCACCACCAGGGAGCTTCGGATACAGCTCATCCAGCAGCCCGGGATCTCTGCTCATCCCTGCCCTTCCAGCCACCACCAGGGAGCTTCGGATACAGCTCATCCAGCAGCCCGGGATCTCTGCTCATCCCTGCCCTTCCAGCCACCACCAGGGAGCTTCGGATACAGCTCATCCAGCAGCCCGGGATCTCTGCTCATCCCTGCCCTTCCAGCCACCACCAGGGAGCTTCGGATACAGCTCACCCACCAGCCCGGGATCTCTGCTCATCCCTGCCCTTCCAGCTTGGTGCTCCTCAGAGTCCTGCAGGGCACCGGGGTCAGACTGCCCCAGGGTTTGTCAAGCAAAGCCTCTCCTCCATCCCTTCCCATCTCGGCCGGGGAGGCCGTCACGGGGTTCCTGGTTCTGTTTATTGTTAATGCCATAGTTACTGTTGTTTGTTTGCCTTGTTACACATACTAGTAAAGAACTGTTCTTCCTACCCTCATATCCTTGCCTGAGAGCGCCTTAATTTCAAAATTATAATAATTCGGGGGAGGGCAGGGGAGTTTTACATTCTCCATTCCAAAGGAGACTCCTGCTTTCCCTAGCAGACACTTGTCTTCCAAACCAAGGCAATCACCTTCACAAAGATGGGTCTGAGTGCTCCTTGGGAAGCTGTAGTAGAGAGGATGGGGATGGTTGGGTGTTCCAAGTGCATCTGTCATACCTGGTTCTGTGTCTGGTTTCCTTCTCTGCCCAAAATCCATGTCACCTTTCCAAGTCTTTCAGCTTAAAATTCTCCAAAAACAGTTGAGTCCTTAAGTATGTCTGAAATCAGAGCAGGCTCACTATTCTTTCACTATTTTGTGAGATTGGTACAGGCTTGAGCATCAGCATGGGATGAGACCTGGGAAGCAGAGAGGGAGTGAGTGGCACCACAATGGTGAGAGCCAGAAAGGGGGGACATCACACACACTGTCCCTCCTCTTGGGTAGAGGGGAACATGGTATGAGAAAAGGCCAAGTTGCACAGAAACATTTACAAGCAATTGCAGAGCCTCACATTCCACCAGCCTTTTCTTCCACACAGATCTAAACTACCCTGCACATTTTAGATGATCATTTCATTCTTTTGCCCTGAGATTTTGGCTGTGATTCATTCTTTACATTTAACAAATGTAACAAAGAGAACCAGATCACATATGTAAGGTGAGTTGTGGGTGTCCTGACAGAAGGATTTGGTCTTATATGTTCCACCTCCAGATATTTCTATTCCTTTTTTTTTTTCCTTCCCTCCAAGCATGTTATTACTGTCCCTGAGTCATTTCATTAATCCAGAGAGAAGGCCAGAAAACAAGTGAATAAACACCCTGCTTCACAACCTTCTGCTGCACTGTTTACTTCCCTGCTAATGAATGAACAGCTGAAAAACAGAATTATCCTAACTGGGGACATTGAAAGGGACATTATCTCCTCTTTGTCAATGGCTGGTGCCTGGCTCAGCCAGTGACTGCACTGCAGGATCAGAGGATGATCTCTGCATGTTCCTTATAACTCTCACACAGTGAGTGCAATGACTGTAAATCATAGAGCAGTCACAGAACAGTCTAGGTTGGAAGGGACTTTAATCCCACAAACAGTGGAAAGGAACATACATGCAAGTCAAAAAGAAGAGCACAGGAATCTTTTATCTNAAAAAAAGCAGATGACACTCTCTTACACCTTTCACACAATATTACAGTCTGTCCTCTCCAAACACTAGGGATGTAGAAGAGGAATTTTTCATTCTCCAGTGCTGGCAGAGTCAAAGCTGCTGGGAATATGCTCCTCCTTTCCCAGCTAATGAAAAAAAAAAAAATTAAAAAAAAAAAAAAGTGTGGGAAACATAAACAGCTGTGATGCCAGACACAGGGGCCTGCCTGCAGCAGCACAAGGTCAGATCTCATGTGAACCAGGCTGGAACTCAGCCCATGCTTCAACTCCTGGGCTTGGCTCTGTGAACACAGCCAGGGCTCTCCATTTATCATGGGTATGGCTGGCAGCCACCTGAAATGTTCCTGCTCCCCCTCCAGAGCTGCCAGAGCCATCCTATCTCCAGTGACGTGAATAAAGACAGAAGATCAAGGACTAAATGAGAAACAAATGAGAGTAGCCTCAGTTTTGCCCTCCCAATGACAGGAATTCAAGGTCTATCTGCCATCAAGGAAGCCTGGGTTTGACTGTCCCTTGCAGTCCTACAGCTGCAGGTACAGATGAACTGATGCTGAGTGCAGCCCATGCTCCAGCCCAGCTCGTTTGGATTCACAGAATCAACGAGCCTTCCTCAAAAGCACAGACAGAGCTAAACCTTAGGACCATTATTTCAAACACTGTAAGGTGTTTAGTGAGTCTCTTTCAACTTTCAAGGATAAGAACGTTTCCTTCATAAAACAAGTGTTTGATGCCCAGAGATGGCACTCTAAGTAACATGCAGATTACCATGAATCATTTTCAGAATAAGGCATGAAGCTAAGTTTGTGCACTTTACATATTCTTTCCCCATTGTTGCTACATGTGCTTGAGATTTTGGAATTTATTCTAACATTTATATTTCTGCACTTTGATGAACAGTTGAACATACCCTGCTCTGATCCACCTTCAAAGAGAATCCATTAATTTTTATATCAAGGAGGGTGATGCTCAACCCCTCAGCTAAACACACAGTCCAACAGAACATGAAATTTAACATCTGGCCATTCCCTGGTGACTTCTTCCTGCTCCCATTGCATATCAGGACAGCAGCTTGTACATGACTCCTCATGTGAGTGGTGTACTTCCATTTTTGTGACAATTGGTCACATGTGAGGTTTTTGACCCAACTGTACCCGAAGAGATGGATATGCCTAAAATATATTCCTGGTCTGTGATATTGCCACAGCACACCGAGTTGTGTCACCTGGACTCCTCAAGACTTACAAAGATGGACAGAGAGCCTCCAAACCTATCTGAGACAGGATGGCTGGCAGCATTTGAGATCGAGAGTCACAATTTCATCACATGCTTTGATAGCTTGTGACACACAAACCAACACAAGGCTGGCATTCAGCACATCAAACAGCCTTTCCCTAATGTAAAACTATTTCAACAGAGCATAGTTTGCTTATAATCCAATTGTTGCAGAAAAAAACAGAAGAAACCCCAGAAATATGACATAGACATAGTCATGATCTGCCAGGCAGCTTCCCACAACACTGAAGTTTCCTACAGAGCCGAGGTGCAGATACTGAACAACATTTACAGAACCACAACTCCCCGTCCTGCCAGGCCTCACCTGCATGTGCTGAACAACACAGGCAATTCCAGCCAGGGCTCTTCCCCTCTGCTGCTCTCCTCCTCTTCCTTGGACAAAGCAATGCCCAGTGGCAGAAGGGAAAGAGAAACCAGAGAAATGGAACCACACAACATTCACTGGCACAGAGAACCTTACCTGCATGATGCAGTGGGAAAAGGCAAAAGGGAACTTTTCAACATTTTTGGAGGCTTTGTACCTACTTCTATGTACATAAATATATATCTGTGCTTCCGAATTGAAAACATTCAGGTCACAAAACTTGAAATACTTCTGTTTGTACATTACTTTAGTATATATAACTTCAAAGATCAAAGCAACACAAAAATCACTCTTGACATGGACATCATCATCACCCAAACAGAAAATTAGCATGGCTTTTTTTTTTTTAATCATTTAGGCAGGATGGTATTTCTGATTAATAGGAATTTGAATTAAATTTCTCCTTTCATGTATGCAGCAGTTAATTCTAATCAAGCAAGCTCAAGGTCTTCCGTTGCCTGGATAGCATTAATTAGATTCTTCCACATTATGACTTCATCATATGCATCCATACATAGCATACAAATATCAACTTTCTATTTAACAAATATGGACTTTCCTTTCAAATTCTCACTGGAAATAATTTTCTGGTGGTGGGAACAATATCGGCTCCAAAGGAAAACACAAGATCTCAGGAATTCTATTAAAAAAAAAAGTATCAGGCTTAAAAGAAAATGCTTTGCAATTAATTTACTTAGTACAGAACAAGAGCACCATGAAAGTTTTGCACAGAAATTAAAGCAACACTTCATATGGGACTGCAGTTATGGGAATAAGGTTTGATGTGTGTGAGTGGCTGCAGATACTATAAAACAAACAGTATTAATTAAGTAATGACTGATGATTGCTGAGTTCCTGCTGGCCAGGCAGGAACTGTCCAACAGGAGCTGATGGAAGCTCCAAGGAATAAGCAGCAGATGCCTTGTGACACAGACATGCACCTCCTGAGCTAATCACTGCTTACTAGATGGCTGCTCCAGGATCCTCAAGGAACAGCTTAAAAACTGACTTTGTGCAGGGATGACAAATCATTGGAGAAAACATCTGATACCACTCCCGAGTGCCAGCCAAGGTTTGAGCTGGATGCAGAGAATCTATTACGAAACAGGGAGGCAGACCAAGCTGAGTCACTTTAAATCAGGAAATGCAATTCCTTCCTACTCCTCAGATTTAAAATATCCTACAGCATAAAACTTCTATAGGATTNNTTTTTTTAATGTTAGGGAAGAAACTGAAATACTGCAGTCAGGTCTCTCTAAAGGAAGTACTCATGACTTCCAAGCAGTATAAAATACATCCAACTATTGAAATCAAGGAGGAGAAAATCAGAGGATTTAGAAGGGAGATAACCAGACCACCTCATTTTACTCTTTTTAGTTGGGTGCATTTCTTTGTAGAGACTTTTTCTTTTCCTCAGAGGGTGATTTTTTCCTACTATTAGCCATTGCTTGGAACTTTCCACCTCACCATTTTACAGACAATGAAGTTTTTTGCTTCCAGCCAGGTAATGGGATTCCTTGAAACTCTTCCAATCCTTTACACCACAAGGAGTTCAGAAATAAAAGAAGTGGTACAACTGCTACTGAGCCAAGAGAAAAAAAACAAACCCTTGCATCATGGAATGGTAGCCTTGGGACAACTAATTAGAATTTTATTCAAGACAAAAATCAAACATGCCGTGGTAAACTGCAAGATAGAAATGCAGAATTCCAAAAGCAAAAATGAAAGCTAACTTCACCTTACAAGGTTTCTGCAAGCAGCTCACTCAGGCAACTTTAGGAGAGCAGAAGATAATCTGCAAAGCTTATTTATTCAGTTATTAGTTGCTCTAAGAAAAAGAGCTCTATTTATTTGGTTCATTACCAAATTACCAGCATTTACTCAAAAGTTTCATCTATAAACAGCAAGCTGATCCTTGCTTTAGACTAACTCAGAAAAAAACCCCTTATGTCTGTACTGTAGATCTATCTTTAGGAAAACATAATTATTTCTGAATCCAGGAACTGCTCTGGGTTGGAGCAGCAGCTGATATCCTAACCAGAATTTCCTTGATCATTACTCAAGCAGTAGCATTTTTATTAAAAAAAAAATAAAATTAAGTCCTCCTCCCCCACCAGTATTTCTCTTCTAACACATTCCATGCTAATTTTAGTCTTTTGAGAAGTTTTTTTCCAGATCAACCCACTCTTTTTCACATTTGAATAATTTTCAGTTTTTAAAAGAGCTCAGTTTTAGCAGGTGCTTCAGTAGCTAAGCAATAAGAAGTCTCTTGGGAACATCTTCCATGTTTCCCAAATGGATTAGCCTGGAAGTTTGGGGAGAACATATTAGGCAAAATAACCATGCTGTTTAAGAGTTTCATTCCAGCTTTGAAATTCAGAGAAAGAAATGTAGTCCTCAAAAGAAGCATTTGTGCTCCCTGTTAACAAATGAAGAAACAGCTGCTACACTGGCAGTACTGGGATGGACCTTGGAGGCAGGAAAGTTCAACAGACAACTTTCTTAGAAGCCTAACATGGGAGCAAACAATGCAGCTCCTCCCTTCTGGCATTACTGAGCTTCCCTGAAGCCCCAGGACCAGGAATTCTCAATGGTTTTCAACCATGGCCCCAGTGAGTGCCTGTCCCTGGCTCACAGTGGGAGAGGCCCCAGCAGGTGTCAAAGCAGCAGAGATTTCAGCAGGGCCTGCAGCCCCATACAGATAAAACATGTTTGCTATCAGCAGCCATGGGAGCTGAACTGAAGGTCAGATAAAAGAGAGCCTGGCCCTTTCTGTCATCTCCAGCTATTTGAAAGACGCTCTTTCCTCTTTTGGCTCCTGGAAACTAAAACCACTGCAGTAGATTTCAGCAACTGCTCCTTTTTGTGGTCCCAAATAGCAGGAGGAAACCCACTGACAGTGATGTCTCTGTGCCATAATGCAGTTAGAGCAGACCTGTGAGACTCTGGCATCTGGCAGATTCATGAGGCAGGAAATTTTAAAATAAATTTAATGCTAGGCATCATTTACAGATTTACCAGAATAGATGTTCATCTACAGTCACAGGGTTATCTTCCACATTTCCCTAGAGTGCAGCAACATCCTCCTTCTCCAGTGCTAAAAAAGACTAATAAAGAGTTGAATCTATCTTGCTATATCTGTACAGAGGTAGCACTTGCAGTAAAAAAGTAAGTTGGAGTAGAACACAACAGCAGACATTTCTTATCTTATTCTTCAACATGACATATTATCCCCCATTTATGCTCCCTTTGCTCCATTAAATTCCTCCAACCACACAAAGTAAAAAAAAAATAATCCTATTTTAAAGCTGGACTTAATTCTCAAAAAGAGTTTTCTTACCTGGTGCAAAGATTTCAGGGAAACATTTCTTCAGCAAACGCTATTACCTAGGCATGCTCTAACCTCAATTTTCCACAGGTGCGATACATTTAAGTAGGAACCTGAAGACTTGCCTATTAGCTTGCAAGAATTTTAACAGGATTTTTTTGTATTGAGATTTTGAGTATGTGTTCTCTGCCTCTCAATTTTGCTTTGTTGCTTTCACCTTCTTAGGCTCTCTAAAAGAGAATTAACTATGTCCATTTCCAGCTATGCCAGCTCCACTACTGAGAACAGTTGGGTGAAGAGGGGAAATACTGGAACCTAGGAAAAAGAAGATTCTGCTATTTCCACAATAAAACTTCCCAAAACATTTATTCCTAGAAAAAAACTGAGTTCTCCTGCATGTGAAGTCATTCCCTGCTTGCTTCTTTCTCTTTGTCCCTGAGGTTTGCTAGCTGAGCTGGCTCCATCCTTGGGCTAAGCAGAACCCATCAGAGCAGCTGAGCATACATTAACACCTCCTCCCCACCTGGACCACAGGTTTAAAACAGTACAAGTGCTCATGATTCCCTGCAAGTAATTAAAACCTTTGGCTCTCTCCTCCTCACTAAACCTTCTTCTCAAAAGCACCTTTGTCTAAACATGGGCCATATAAAATGTGAATTGAAAAGAGGGCAGGGAAATTAGATCAAACTGAGTATGTAGCATTCTCATTATCCCTCATGTCAGACAAGTCAGAAGCACTTACGTAATTGGGCCTCCAGACTCAAGGCAGTGAAGTGTTAAGACAGAAAAGCAATCCCAGGACTGCATGCTGGGTTTTGACAAATAGAAAAACATAGAATTAGGCCAAGAGCTTATCATTAATGTGAGTTTTTAATTGTACCATGTCAAACCCAGGTTCACCATTTGGCACACGTGGACAAAGAGGTAAGAAAGTGTGTGGTGGAAAAGCTGGGAAGGAGAGGAAGGGAATTTCCTGCGTGCCTGGGCACACATTTTTGTGTGGATCAGAGCAAGAGCACTGGTGAGAGCACATGAACCACGTGTGTGAGGAGCACAGTGCAGAGAAACACAAGGGGAGGCAGTGGCCCATGAGCAATCGCTGTGAAAGGGGATGGGGGTGGGGAATTGTGCACAGTCCTTTTTTTAGCTTCTGCTGTAAAAAATAAATAGACCTTTTAATCTGTGTTCTCCTTGAAGCCTTCTCTATTGACCATTCATTTCTTCTGTCCCTTCCCAGCTCTTTACCTCCTCTATATGGCTGATGAATATGCAAATGCATAATCAGTTCTGTAATAGCCTATCCTTTCTAAAAACAGGCTATAAATTTGGATCCTGAGCAGCAGGATCTAAAAAGACTATTATATGACATGGCTGGGGGAAGAGGCAAGACCCAAACACCACCACCAGCTCACCAGAGCTCTTTATAATGTGTGTGAATGCAGGGAGGAGGAGGGTCCTCCCCTCCCAGAGCCTTGCTGGCAGCCAGAGGGACACTACCTTCAGCAGAGCCACACTCCCAGAGCAGGGCCTGAGGTACTGCAGGGTTTGGGGAGCTGATGGCCAATTCAGCTTTGGGGAGCTGATGGCAGGTTGGGTTTGGGGAGCTG
>VZUA01082287.1:24711-41928 GCA_013401035.1 Horornis vulcanius | reverse complement strand
ATTAATACTTGCTTCGTTTCATGATCAAAAATAAAGAAGTAAAGGGTGGAAGGCAGGAACATTAAGAATTAAAGGAACCAGCGTTCACCCCACCGAAGTTCATTCAAATTCAAGTATATAAATACATATTAATATCTGCAAAATCTAAAAAAAAAAAAAAAAAGTATTTTTATTTTCAGTGATTCAGCTACTAAAAAGTTGTCAGTTTATTTTGGATGCATAATTAGATTATCCAAACCCCAAATTCAGCTTTGCAACATTACAGCCTTCTCAGACAATCCACTGTTATGCCTGTGAAAGCAGTTTATGGTGCTGGGTTAATTTGGCAAAAACTTCAGTTAGCAGTTGTCATCTAATGGAAGTCAATAACTCATCCGAAGTACTGGAAAGGTATAAAAGATACAGGCTGAATCTCTTGTATCTGGGAAGTTGTGTACTGTGGAGAAAATGGAGATAACCTTCCTGAACATACATCAGCAAAACACCAATGACCTTTATGAATATGTCTGTGCTGTTTTAAGTGTAAACAAATTTTGTGAAAAAAATCAGAGAAGAGGGAAGTTCAGAGAAGGCATGGTGTTACAGAGCACAAATTATCATAATTTTCTTTTCTTTATTTCATTCAACCAATCCAGGTAAGTACCTTTGTGCTTCTGGAACTACTATCATGATAGGAAGAGTGTAAAGAAAGAGGACCAGTGTATCACAGAATCATTTAGCTTGGAACATATCTCCAAGATCATTGAGTCCAGCCTTTGACTGATCAACATTTTGTCATCTAGACCATGGCACTGAGTGCCATATCCATTCTTTTCCTGAACACCCCCAGGGATGATCACTCCAGCATCTTGCTGGGCAGCATGTTCCAATACCAGACAACCCTTTCTGTGAAGAAATTCTTCCTGATGTCCAAGCTCAACCTCCCCTGGCTCAGCTTGAGGCCATCTCCTCTCACCCTGTCACTTGTCACTTGGGAGGAGAGACCAAACCCTGTCTGCCTACACCCAGCTTTCAGGGAGTTTTAGAGTGATAAGATTCCCCTTGAGCCTCCTCTTCTCTGAATTAACAACCCCTGCTGCCTCAGACACTCTTTACTTGACTTGTACTCTAGACCCTTCCCCAGCTCTGCTGCCCTTCTCTGGGCATGCTCCAGCATCTCACTTGGAGGTATCAGTGGCACAGTGGCCTTGCTTACTCTTCTGTGCCCTCATGCAGAAGTGAGATCTCTGGTATTCCATAATTTTTCAGCAGCAATTTCACTTGGAAAACAGCATTGCCATTCTTAGGCAAGAATTCGTGTCTGTAACAGTGTGTGGTCAGTAAAAGGCAAAGTGATTATGCATGTGGAAAATCGACTACTGGCACAGGAGAGTATTTCTTCTGAAGGACTGAATTCGCACAAGTGACATTTGTGTTCCAATGCAGGCACAACTGACAAGAAATTTAAGGCATTTTTTTTCAACTAAACCTTGCTTGTTTTAATAAAGTTACAACAGAAATGGTACAGAAGAGTGTATCTTGCTTCTCATGTGATCAACAGGGTCCTAGTTGTGATAACAGTGTGTGATGGACTTGATTCTGGTGTGATCAGCCATTTCCCAGCACAAGAAAACAAATTCTGAGATGAACTAAGAGATCTCTACCTGTCTGGATTTCCCCCTTTTTAAAGGGATCAGCTTATCCTGGAAACATGGATAAGATGGAAGATTTTTACACCTCCATTCAAAACTGAAAACTCAGACTTGCAGCATCAGTGAGGCAAGAAGTTTTCTACGGATAAGAGAGAGAGTAGTCAAGTGATACACTCCTTCATGATGAGCCCTTTCCTTTGCCCCTTCCCCCACCCAGCTCCTCAGATATCTTTCAGATACACAGACGTATCTAAAATTCCAATATTTTAAGACAGGAGTACCCACATCTCTAACCAAAGTTTCTCTTGAACATGCCTCATTACACAACTAGGGCTGCACAAATAATTGATTTTTCACTTCAGTGATAGAACTGAAAAACTGGGGAGAATAATTCTTCTAGGGCATCATTGAAACAATTTTTTGTTGCTTAAAAAAAAAAAATCCTATCTCACTTTTAGATTACATTTACTCTATTTTAAATTAAAAAAAAAACTCAGCTGTAAAATGAACTGAACTTGGAAATAAAATGTTGAATCATTTTGCTAGGAAAATGCCACAATTAAATGTTTCAACTTTTCTATAATATCTCCTCACTTTAAAGCCAATTGTATTTATAGAATTTGGCACAACTTCACAAGTAATTGCCTCAAAAACTGCATTTTTAAGCAGTATATTTTTATATTCATGATTTTCTTTGTTCTTTACAACTTCCTTTCTCCAGACATTGCACATTTTTCTGGTTTTCCTGATTACTTAGAGTTTATTCTTCATTGTACTCTTAGCTTTCTTAGAGCTTTGATACTTGATAAAAATGATTAAGAAATGAACTCTCTTCTGAGATTTGTCCACTATTGTTGCTATTACTCTGACTCCTAAACTTGTGTTCATTTTCTGCATCATTTCTTTTTCAAAACCTGAACCAGTTTCCCATTTTCTGCAATACCATATTCCTTCTTCCATCTGTCCCACTTGCTCTCATGGCTTTACTCTTCATTTTTGGAGCTTCTCCTTCAAGAGCTCCCCTAAAGCAGGTCTTCATATCAGGTCTCAGGAGTATTCTCAATATTCAACATGACTCGGCCTTTCTGAGTTTTGGTTCCTGACCAATAAAATATGGACAACAGCATTTCCCAGGTACCAGGGTTTCCAGAGAAATTAAGATTGTGGAGAGCCTGCACAACAGGACTGACACAGACACCTGGGCCATGCCCCAGGGAACATCCAGACCCTGAAGATTTTTGTAGCACCCTTGTCCTTTTATCTCCTGTGCTCTAGATACTTGGATGAATTTAAGAATTTACTCTACCATCTCTTCAAAACAGAAATTAGATGAATTTGTTCTTCACAGTTATAACGAGGCAAAAATATTGTAGTGCTCCTTCCACTGGCAAAAACACCACAAATAGCAAAGAGAAAAAGATAAAATAATGATCTAAGCTGGATTTCAAGCACTACTTTGCAAATATATTCAGAATAACATTAGTACAGATGGCAGATGGTGACTGTCATTCTTTGAGAGCAGGTGCCACAGGAACCTCCCTTCACGGGCCTTCCTGTTCCCCTTGCCCATGACCCACAGTCCCTCTCCTGCTCCAACCCTGCTCCTCTCCCAGGCAGCACCTCCTGGCCATGCCAAATTGCCCGGTGGTTTTGTGATGGGCACAAATGGGGACTGGGATGAGACCACCCAACTTGCTTTCATTTACAGGCTCAGCCAGGATGTAGGCCCGAGTCTCCAGAAGAAAAAGCCGACAGTACTAACCCACTGTGCCACTTAGCCTGCACCGTGTAAAAGACCTATTCAGCGGCTGCCAGCGCTTCATTTGCAGATGTACTGTGGCTTTGTAACAATCAGCCGCCGAAAAACTGCAGTTTCCCAGCAATGACGGCCAATTTTTTTTGTCTCGCTGGATTATGCTGCCATCGTGTGGCAAATGTCGTTTACAAGGCACATTTTGCATTTAATTAGAAAAATTAAGCTAAATGCTCTGATGAATAGCTGAGAACAGCACTTAATGTATTAAGCACAGCATTTAACATTTGTTCGGCTGCAGAAGGCTGTTGTTGATGTTGTTGTTATTATTATTAATTATTATTTTGCTTACTTACATAAAGGATATACTCGTTCATCTTGTCCTCTGACACAGCCTTGAAGATGTTTAGTGTAACACTGTCATTCTTCTATTGATTCTTTGGTGTTTTTGTTCATTCTCTCTGCTTTCTCTGAGCATCTCTCAGGCAAGATGAAGATGTCTTGGGGAAAATGTGCCAAAGTTCCCAAAATATTCCCTTATGTGTATAGACTATTCTGCTAGCACTAACTGCTAACATAGCAGAGTTTCACAGAGTACTGTTCTGTTTTCCAGTCTCAGTTTGTTTCTCTTTGAAGAGGTCTCTCTCAGTAATCCCCAAGGTTTCATGAAAATGGTAGATTTTCATAAAACACTCGGAATCTGTACCTGCCAAATCATGACCCTGTTGAAGGGTGTAGAGAGTAGCTAGATACAATTCATGCCAAAATGGTGAGGAGCAGCTGAGGGAGCTGGGGGTGTTTAGCCTGGAGAAAAGAAGGCTCAGAGCAGGTCTTATCATTCTCTACACTGAAAGGAGATGATGGAAGTGGGGTGTTGGTCTCCTCTCCCAGGTAACAAGGGACAGAAAGAGATTAAGTGACCTCAAGTTGCACTAGCGGAGGTTTAGATCAAACATTATGGAAATTTTATTCGTTGAAATGGTTGCCAAGCATTAGAATAGGCTGCCAGGGAAGTGGGGAAGTCACAGTTTCTGAGGTTTTTTTATAGCTGTGTAGATGTGGCACTTGGGGACATGGTTTAGCGATGGACTTGGCAGTGCTGGGTTAAGGGCTGGACTCAATGGCCTTAGAGGTCTTTTCCAACCTAAACAGTTCTGTGATTCTGCAAAGCAAATGCTGTGTGGCGTCTGGCCAGGGCCAGCTGTTCCTTTACAAACAAGCAGTGCTGCCAATACTTGCAGTACTAATATTGTATTGCAAACTCCTAGAGACAGAATTGGGAGAATTTTGCTCACACTGTCTTCAAAATAATTTCCATTCCTTAGCACCATCTAAAAACATTACATGACACAAAGGAGCAGAAAGCAAAGGAAAAGAATTCAAAATTACTGTTTTTAAGTTAGACTCAAAAGGACTCAGGTCATGATTTTGAAAATTAACTACCTATAATACTGAATCCTACTAAAATTACATCCCTCAAAACTTAGTCCAGAAAATATTAGTCTTCCTTGCAATTACTGTCTTTGTCAAACTGCAAAAGGTCTTTCACAGTTCAGCAGTAGTCAAACCACCATGAAACTCCACCACTATCAAAAAGTGCACCATCTGCTAAAAATACAAAGAAGTGTTTTAAAATTGTGAATATAATTCCAGGAGCATGGGCTAGACTTTGTTTACTGCCAGAACAAAGCAGCTCTTCTGTTTCAGAGACATCACCAATAAACTGCAGTCAAGGTTTGCTTGTTCCCTCTTTCCTTTCAATTCATTACTTTCCACAGCATACTTCAGTCTGATGGGTAAAGTATTCTCCAAATATAAGCTCAGCTGTGAACACAAGAGATAGAATTGAAAGGGTAAAAGAGTGCAGGGGAGATATTGAGAACAGAGCAGCAACTCTGACTTCCTGCCATGGTACAATAATAACACAAACCCACTCAGCACATGAGCAAACATAGGAGGATATTGCTAAGCAGATGGTAGGATTCCAGCAAAGAGGAAATCAGTCTCATGGACCTCCTGGACTTCTTTAGGTGCACTTGGATACAAGTATTTGAATTTTCAGAAAGCCATAGATAATGTCCTACACCAAAGTCTAATAGAGAAAATAAGTTGCCGTGCACTGAATGATACGTTCTTTATGGATTTAAAACTTGTTATAAGATGAGAAACAAGTGGTAGCATTTAACAAACATTTCTCAGTAAGAAGTGTTTAGAGTGAGTCCACACTCAAAATGCTTTAAGGACTAATTTTATTGAACTAATTTTCCTTGGACAAGAAATTTTACAGTGCAATCTCTGTAAATGATAAAATAATATCTCTCTAAAGTAGTTGCTTTCCATGACAATGGCATCAAATTCCAGGAGGGGCCAACAAATCTGAATGGTTGAAAGTTTTCCAGATCATTTTCCCTCAAGAAAAATATGAAGTAGTGCACCTATGAGGGAAAAAAAAAAATCTAAATGACAACTACATGCTGCTGAACCCAAAGCTGGCACTTATAAGCCAAAGAAAGAGTCTTAGAGTTGCTGCTGTTTCCTGGAGTCATTGTATCAATGCAATGGCCAAAATAAGGCAGCAAGATGATGGAAGTCACCAGCCAAGGTACACAGGACAAGGAGAAAAGAGGAAATAATTTTGATGCTGTGTAAGGTCCTTGGTGCAGACACACATCAAACCCCTTAAGATATTTCAAGGAGGATGTAGAGGAATTAAGAGAGGTGCACAGACATGAATACAAAGTAAAACATTCACAAGGGGTGACACAAAAATCTGGGAGATATAAAAAATCCTTAGCTGCAGAAGCTGTACGATGAAGTAAAACAAAAACAAGAAGGAAATTGATAAAGCAAATTTAGAACTGCTAATCACCATATCAAACAACACTAGTCACAGCGGGAACTGGGCAAGAACTTTAAAACAGAGTTTAAACTGGTTAAGGAGTACAGCTTTACAAAGTATGTCGTGAACTCTGGAACTAAATTGTCACAGGGCACTAGGTGAGACGGAATCACAGTGAGGCAACAGTATCAACAGGTTCAAGAGGAGATTATAAACACTCAGAAACAGGTCTCAGATCTGGTACCAATGGAATAAGGAAGGACACAAGCCCCAGCACCCTTAATACAAATTTGAAAATTATGGAAGCCACCCAGAGAAATGGCAGCTCACAAGCTTTCATGACACAATGTCCCCACTGCTGGGCAGTGAGAAAATACTGGTTTTAGCAGAACACTGGTCAGAACTTGTAGGAGATTTCTAATGTGGGGGTTTTTTTCCATCTCTCCAACAAGAGCAAGAATTTAGACAACTGTAACATGGGTCATTCTGTTATCTGCCAATTAGTATTCTATGACACAGTAATTCCTTCTTTGACTTTCCACTTCACCAACACATCCCTTCAAGTTATGCAAATTGCATAAAGTAGTCACTCTGGGGCTGCAAATTGATGACTCACATGTTTCAGGAAAAACTATTTTCTTCCTTCCCACTTGTGATGTTGTGTGTGCTCATGTGTAAAATCTGCTATCCTCCTTCTTTGCAGCATGGTTCAAAATTCCTTTGTTAAACCTTTTACAAAACTGCAATGACTTCCCCAAGCACAGATGTCTCCTTTAGGCTTGCAGCAGCAAAACCCACTCCCAAGAGCTCCCAGTAAGCACCAGTTTGGGCAATGCAAGAAGCACCAGGTGAGACGATGATTAAATTGCACATCTTCTCATCTCTTGCTTTACAATTCTTTAATCAAATTCAAAAATCCAGTGGAGCACCCTGGTAAGTGCCAATGCACAGCTGTAAACTTGTGCTCTGCTGTTTTCCACATGGTCCATTTATGCATACAAAGTTCAAAGTCTGGAGCAGGGGGACTTCAGGTCATTTATGTGCAGTTTCCCAAAACATTACTTTTGGTTTTCTTATGCTTCCTCCACTGTATGCAATATTCTCTTAAAGAACTTGTGAAACTATTGGGACTGTGGGAATAAAACCTCTCCAGAAGCCAGATTTTTTCAGATTCATTTTACTCCTTTGATCGAAGAAAGCAGCAATCGATAAAGAAAGACAGCCACTCGGTGAAGTAATTAATCTCTTAATGAAAGTTTTGTTAGAACCAATTGCTGAAAGCTCCATTTAGAATGTTGTTAATACAAATTATTTTTAATAAACAAATTTATTGTTATTTTACAACACTAAATATCATTTAAATGTTCTTGTTCACATGTTTTATGGATTTTCATCTTTGGATAGCAAATCTTTGAAAGCATTTGATTAAAAGCCAGTTACTTAGAAAACCTAGCATTAAGATATGTAGAAATGGCATACATAATGTGATGTTCCTATTCTAACCAGTATCCCAAGTGTATGGGAATGTGAGACTTGTGATTTCCTCCCCTGAGCAGATGAGGACTGCACATAGTTATAACCCAGTCTTAAAAACATTCACTAGCCTCATTAGCCAAGATTAAACTCACCTTCAGCTGACATCACAGAACAAAGTACTAATTTATAGGAGAGTACAAAGGATAGCAGCTCTGTTCATTTGATTTTTATCCCTTTTTATCTCTCTCATCCTTTACTCAGTTTTCTCTCCTGACTTTTATTTCTGGAGCTTAGACTGGGGGATTTTATGCATTTATGTACATTGCCTGTTAAGCAAGAGAGCTCCTGGAAGTCCCTCTTAGAGGCTGGGCAGTGGATATCTATCCTTGTGTCATGAAATTGGTTGAGGTAAGAAGCAGCTAGAACAAGAAGGTGTTAGCTCCCACATGCTAGACTTTTTGTGGTTTTGAGCTGCACTAAACCAGAAAGGTTCTGCTTTGAGCAGAGTGCTTTTATCCAGAAGCTGCACCACACAGAGGAGTGCAAAGGAAGCTTGAGCAATAGATGTGACACACAACCCTGCAGATAAAGCAGTTTCAGAGTCTGGGAGCTTGTTACCACAGCCCTCCTCAGGTGGATTCGTAGTCTTTGCAGTATCCCTTTACCAGGATGAAATTCACCCTAGTTCAGACAGGGTGAATTCTTCGTTCTGCCTGACACCTAGTGGTCCTAAACAAAAACATTTTCAGCAATTCTAGACAGCTTTCTTGTTTCCTGTTTGGATAGTACACACTCAGCCTGTGTGTCATGAGGAAAAGGTAGTGGCTTTTGACCTTTTCTAGTATTTTCCTCTAAAGATTATTTAAATCAGTTTGTTGGGTGTGGTTTTTTGATATGAATTCTGCTTAGATTTCAAGTGAAGCAAAAAACTTAAGTGAAGTATAGAGATGTCTATTTTCAAGACAATTATTTGCCACAGGTCTTCCTCATATGTACAAGAATGTTTGTGGAGGAAGAACAGCTCTGATACATGACCAGCAAAAAAATGGTACTATGCTACACAGTCATCATATGTTTAAAAGTAGTAAAATACAGAATTTCCTGACTAATTGTGTTACCTTTGTGCATGGCACTCAGTACAAAAGATGTGTGAAAATTTATCTTAGAATTTGTGAACCTTAATTTTCAATTTTCATTATTTTGATTTAAGGAATTAATGCCTTTTTCTACAACTTTCTAAAACAAACATAAGAACTACCAATATGAAATAGAGTATCAAAATAGTCCAAACCCTGAAAAGATGGATAAAAGTAGAAAATAGTTGTGGAGGTTTTTTTTCCAGTGGGGTAAATAAAAACTCCTCACTGTTCATCTTTGGCTACATCAGCTCATAAACTATGCAACAGCAAAAAAGCCTTTCAAGAAAGACAAAACTTTCTTGAGGGCAGAAAGGCCCTACAGAGAAACTTGGTAAATTTGGGAGATGGGCAATCACAAACCATATGTATTTTAACAAGGGCAAGTTCTGGATTCTTCACTTGGGGCAGGGCAGTCATGGATGTACAGACAGACTGGGGAGGGAGATACTGGAGAGCAGTGCCATGGAAAGAGACCTCAGTCCTGGTCAGTGGTGATCATGAGCCAGCAGTGCCCTGGCAGCCAGGAGGGCAAACCCTGTCCTGGGGGCATCAGGGCAGCACGGCCAGCTGGGCAAGGGAGGGGATTGTCCTGCTCTGCTCTGCACTGGGGCGGCATCACCTCAAGTGCCAGGGGCAGTTATGGGTGCCACAGTGTAAAAAAAGGCATTGAACCATTAGAGAGTGCTCAAAGGAGGGCCATGAGGATGGTGAAGGGCCTGGAGGGGAAACTGTGCAGGGAGTAGCTGAGGTCACTTGGTCTGTTCAGCCTGGAGAAGACTGGGTAGACCTCATTGCAGTTACAGCTCTCTTACAAGGGGAAGAGGAGGGGCTGGCACTGATCTCTTCCATGTGGTGACAGTGGCAGGACTCGAGGAAATGGCCTCGAAGTTGTGTGAGGGTAGGTTTAGGTTGTATATCAGAAAAAAAGTGTTTTCACCCAGAGATGGTTGGGCACTGGGACAGGCTCCCCAGGGCAATGGTCACAGCACCAGCCTGACAGAGCTCAAGAAGTGTTTGGACAATGCTCTCAGGCCCATGGTGTGACTCTTGGGGTGTCCTGCACAGGGTCAAGAGCTGGATTTGATGATCCTGATGGGTTCCTTCCAACTCATCCCATTCTGTTCTATGATTGTATGACTTTAAGACATAGATGAGCAATGGAAGNCCCCACTGGATTCCCAGAGGACAAGAGCTACCAGACCTTCTCTACAGGATCACTGCTTCGACCAGACCATTTCATCTGGACTGCAACTACCACCCTAACTAACAGGGTGTCAGGTGGTATTCTGACTCTGTCAGTGGTATTTTGTACTATTGAATTTATTTATTTTACTTTATTTTACCTCTTTTCTTTTCCTCTTATTAAATTGTATTCCTGACTTGGAGTCTCTCACTGGTTTTGTTTCAAACCAGCACAGGTGTCTTTTGCAGGGGCAGGTGTTGGACTTGATGATTCTGATGGGTCCCTTCTAACTCAGGCTATCTTGTGATGCTGTGATTCTATGAGAGAAATTATGCTGAAGTAATGGAAAACCTCCTAGCTGAAAGGAAGGAGTAGACCTAGTTGGAGTGCTACTAAAGATGTTAAGAGGCCAAGATCTGCATTAAGTGTAAAGAGGATGTGTTGTTTATGTCTTCCTATAATGAAGAAGCTAAGTGGAAGTCCTTGAAATGAAAGGCTGAAAATTCACACATTGCAGTAAGTTACTTCAGACGATATTGAGGTGAAGATTTCAGCAGAATCCAGGAGTTTCCATGTTTACAAAGACAATAAGAACTTTCTTACTCACAACAGATAGAATCATGTCTTTGTAAGAGGTAGAAATTCTCTTCCCTCAGTACACCAACTATTCTCTTTACACTGAGTAGGAGAAAAATCCCCCAGGAGCACATTAGATTACATGGCGTGTTTAGAAGTTTTGCACTTTCTCTGAAGTTTTAGCTTGTATTTGTTGCCAAAATCAAGTTATCAAATCAGATGGACTCTGGAGGTCTGATCCTCATCCCCAGTTACCACAGCAGCATGAGAAAGCAAAAAAACATTTATGTTTATTAATGGAAGATGGGAAGCCAAGAAAGCAGGAGAGCTCCTGCCACTGATAGCAAACCATACATCTCCTGTCAAGAATTTACCAAGCTCCATTTTAAAAGTAATTAGGATTTGGATTTTTACCTCCGCCTTTGTATTTGGGAAGTTGTTTATTAAAATATCCAATGGTTAGGAACTTCCTTTTGATATTCTATTTTATATAATTATTTGGTTTTGTTCTGTAAGCTTTCAAGCATGTCAGTCCCTCTTCTCATTCCCCATAATGACTTACAGGTTTCCCTTTCAGCCAGTCTTTTTTTGGACCAAGTAAGTCTTTTCAGGTTACTCCCATGTCTCTCTGTTCCCCTGATTGTGCTTTTGAGCCCTTACCCTTCTGTGTGTAGGTGACCAAAACTGCAAATGGTTATTTCAGATGAAGTTTGGGATGCACAAAAAATATATTCTTATAGCTACCAAATACTTACTGACACCCCCCAAAATCTCATTTACTGCTTTACTAGCATCACATTCTCTCTACATGCAGTCATCTTTTAAACATTTTCAACTAATTATCTCCAAGTTTGTAGCAGAAATCCTCATTATTTCTCCCTAAGAACAATGACATCACACTTTGCTCAAGTGAATTTCATTGCATTGCATCAGTACTTGAATTCTTTTTATACCAAAGGCAGTAACAGAATTATTGAGACTGGTCTCAAATGGGATACTTTACTAGTAACTCCCTCCCCTTCAATGTCACTTTTCTATTTTCCTCTTTAAAACTGTCTCAAACTCCTGTAGACTTCAAACAAATCTTGTTCAATGCAGTTAATAGTTTTCTTCAAGACCGGATATTATGTTGAATATAAAAAAATTGGTACCTAGTAAATTATTCTTGTCAATAAAATTACTTGTATTTAGAAAGAAAATGATGCATCAAGTTTGAATTGATCCATACCTCATGAGTTTACACTGCATTTTATCCTGTTCCAGTTAGCCCCCACACCTCATTTCATCTCACTTCCTTCTGATGTTTGCCAAGTCCTACACTCTTCTAAGCACAGCCCAGGCTTGGTATCACAGCCATGGAACTTCAGAGAGATCTGTACAGTCTAAAGGTCTACGTAGAGACAAGATCGGGCACAACCAACATTATCTTTGATAGATTAACCTTCTTTCAAAAACTATCATGGCTGTAAAAATCATCAATTAACCCAGTGCTACACTCTAGTTGGAAGTATCTCCTACTGTTCATTTCAAGCCCTCACTGTAACAAAAATCCTGTTTTATCTTGTTCTTTTCCCTCACAAAAGAGAAAATTATTCATCAGCATTTTATAGTAGTCTTGCTACATGGATAGACTGTGGCTCTTTCACTTTATTTTTCCTTGACATTCAAACAAACCCATTCTGTCAGCTCCTCTTAATAGCTTATTTTTACAAACATACATTTTATTTCATATCAGGTTTTCCATCTAGTTTATTCAATTAAATTATTTTAAATTATAATTATGTTTTACTATACAAGATACCTAAAATCAGGTAATTCCTGTTTCAAACATGAAATATGATAACTAGTACAGTGGTATTTGCTGTACAAGTAACAGGGGCATAAGTGCTCATACAAACAAATACACACAAAATGAGCCTTAATATGAGGCAAATGTTTCAGTGGGTATTGGTCAAATAGATGCACATGCTGTCCATTTGTAGTATTTATTTTTTTTCCTCTCCTCTACATATCTGAACCCCTTATGCCACAGACTTGAAAAGTTAAGTCTATCAGTCACTCTGCAGAGTTCATTTGTACTGGTTTTGATTACTACTTCAAAAGCATTATTATTAATGCATGCAAACTTATATTTTGTAGATAGTGCCTAAGGCAGATAATACACTTTTACATTTATGAACAGCACAAAATATCTAATAGTTTCTACAGTAGTCAAAACTATCGAAAGAATATTCAGATAAGATTTTAGTTGATACGCAGTTTTACACTTCCAGCCTTCAAGAACTGATCACAGGGTAAACCAGCCACGACTACCTCCTTGGTCACAAAGTACCTTGTTTTTTCTGGAAGAGGGAGATCCCAGTAAATTGCTGCTGAGCAGCCATGTAACGTTGTCTGACCACAAATTTGTCATAACTCCATGTAAAATAAAACCAATACTTTGATCCCATGGTTTCATATGTGATTATCAAAAGACATGTTCAGGAGATAGAGCATAAAAATACATTAAAATACAAATCCTTAGAGACTTGTCTTGGGAAACCTGGGCCTTGTTGTGCTCCAAGATCTCCCACCTGGTGCTGAAGGGATTCCTAATGTTTTTCCCATTAAGCCTTTCCCCAGGTAGAAGCCTTACTAAAACAATAGCACTTTCTAGGTTTGGGATTTTTTTTAAAGATCAGTTTACCATTTCAACAGCAAATATCATCTATCTCGCACACTTTTGTGCAACACTAATTTATTCTTGAGGTCCTCATTGTATTCTAATTTAAATACTAAACTAAATGTCTTGGAGTTTTTCTTTCACTCTCTTCCATCAAAGAGGTAACTAATCCCTTGCTGTTTGCACCAGAAGCATTGTTGCATCAGGCTTGAATTCCAGTCTTATTGTCTGAACAGCCATGATGAAAGTGCCTGAATATCTGATGCAAGAGACATTCCCCAGGTGGCAGCTGTATCTTATTAACCACTTGTTAACATTACCCCCTCTGTTTATCTGCCTCAGAAAATGCTGCAATTCCCATCCCTAGTCTACTGTGTTGCTCAGTGACAGGAGAACTTTGAGTGACCTGCTCCCATCTCACCTTCTACTAAGTTAAAAAGAACCCTGTATTTAGAAGAAACAAGCTATAAAGGATGTTGCCCTGCAACAATCATAGGTTTTAGAACAAGGGTGTGTTCCACTCCCAGGTAGCTTTTCAAGCTTCCCACTTTCTGACGCTCCATGCTAAACAGTGACAGGATGTCTCAAGGGGTTTTAGGATCCTGGGCTTGCTTGGCAACACAAAAGGAAAAACCTCAGTTTTCTGCAGATTAAAACACTACAGAAACTCTCTCTTTGTAATTTGAGAATTCAGAATCTGTCCTATTTGAAAACATCTTCTTGCAAAAAGCCAAGAGACCTTTCAGCTGCTTTTTTTCATTCATTTTCTGGGTGTAACTGCTGAGTTTGAGGTCACTGTGAATCACACTTTGAACTTACCTGCTTACAGAAGTACTCATTTCAGATATAATTGAAAGCTCAGGGTGGAATTCAATTAGATTTTCTTCCTCATCCCCTTCCCTTTCTCCTCCCCTCCTGCCCCCCCTATACTATACTATAGGATCCAGGTCTAACCTATCCCTTACAGCCCTGACCATGGGGACTGCAGTATATTTTATTCTTGAAGGCTTGTGCTCCAATTTTCCAGTGATAGTGCTATAAACACCTCTCTCTTTGGAAAGGAAAGTAAGAAACTGGACCTGAAATGTCCTTTGAGTATATCTCCTCAGGGAAGGAGATTGTCCTGTCTCAGATAAAAATATTAAATTAGTAGCCATCACTTGAGTTATGTAATTTTTTTGTTACCTAAATGCAAGGGGCATAAAATCTAGCATTAGAACTTTATTACTTGCCTTCCCTGTGAGTCCTCCGCTAAGTATTCTATATTTATATGTGTTTATGCTTCACTCAGGTGGGAGCCTGATATTTTCCCTTCTAGAAAGCAAGTAGTTAAAATCCAGTCTGAAATAATAGTTCCCAGAAGTTTCACTTACCTCAGTAATTACTGCGTAAGGAAAGGAGGAAAAAAGACAAACCAAGTCTTTAAATTGCAGTATTTTGCTGGTCATTCCTCTTTGCAGCTGACATTGTATATACTGATATATTTTAATATAAACATGAAAAACTAGTCAAATACCAACAACTTTGTTACCCAAAGGCTGACAAAGGAAATAATAGAGCAATTAAATTACACATGGGAACACGCCCATGAAACAAATGTACCCACCAGCTTACTGGCAGCAATATCTTAATTAAAACTGGTTTAGTGTCAGGCAGAGAGAGAGGAAAAAAGGTGGGGGGGAATGGGAAAGTGAGAAAGAGAATATAGTAATATTTTGCAGGACATCTTCCAGCACAGGAAAGAATATGGGATGTAATTATGTTTATTTTCTGTCAGAGAGTAAGTGCCAGAAGTGGACTATGTTGAATTCCCCTCACATGATCAATGACCTTCTCAGTTCACACCTGAGTTATTTTATAAGGGAAATAAATCATCTTGGTTCAGCAACAGAGTAACTCCTGAAAAGTGCTGAGGAGACAATACAGGATCCTGAACTGCACAGGATTAAAAGTGTTCCTGCAGAATCTACCTGTGAACTTACAAAGGCCACAGCAACTAGTCAACAGCTCACCATAAGGCACTTACCTAAAGACATCAGCAAACTCAGAAGAAATGTGGCCAGATACAGCCCTCACATGAGATGTGCCAGCATCCTTTCTTAAGCCAGCACAGTGAACTTGGTGTTCTGTATGGATGCTGACATTTTCCATGAAAGTTTTATTATCCTCCTGAGCACTAAGTAACTGGCTGTTTGAAGAGGTTGTTTGCACATTTCACAGCTCTTCTGTTTTCCTGATTGCAGTAAGTGGCATTTATAACAGGAGAGATCAGGTGGGGAAGATTTGTCCAGGCTAAAGATACGCCCTGTATAAATCTACAAGCAGATGTCTTGAAATTACTAGATTCACACGAGGAATCTGTTTCTGCCAGAAACAACAAATCTGCCTCAGTCTGAGCCTTTCAAGCTCACTCAAGTAAATCCCTCACTGTCTTCATAAATTGGTATGTCCAAGCCATGTTTACAGCCACATTTCCCCCACAGAGAAGTTCTTCCATGGTGCCTTTGGCTGTTCTGTGAAAACCCAGATTCTGGCACCAACTGCTTTATTAGTTTGATATCATCTGATGTGGGAACCAAATGCCACAAAGCAACACAATCCCTCCCTTTCCAGTCTGTGCAGGATTCATGCATCCAACATTTAACGTTAACTTGGAGTAAGAAATCTGTGCCATGCAGAGGTTGAAATCTTTTAATCTCAAAGAGTTCAGCCAGCATAAAAATGCATGAGTCAGATTTGGAATGGGGTGGCTCAGTGAACAGGTCCAACAGGGCAGCAGCTCTCTGCTCTGCCACCTGGGAGAGGCCAGGACTGGTGGGAGTGCCCTCGGAATGGTAGGTGCTGATTATGCCATGCTTGAGAGAGATGGAAAATGCATTTTTTCAATAGCAACACCAGTCATGTGCTGGCATCTTTGAAATGCTTTCTGAGCATTAGAGATTAATTTGAGCCCTTCTGTTCCTGAAAAAGTGTGAAGCAAAATACAAACAGCTCACAAAAAGAAAACCAAAACATATGGCAGTGACAGGAGGGCAGTGCAGCCCTCCTCACCACCACAAAAATTGCCTCTTGATACATTCAGGTTGGCAGGATATATAGAGGTCTCATGAGCCAAGGGAGCACATATACAACTTTGTATGTCACTAAAGCACCCAGCAGGTCTGTGTTTTCAGCAGCATTTCCTCTCACCCTAGGGGGATAAAAAACCCTATTACTGGCTTCAGAATTAAATGTTAGCAAACTACAGATGATGTATTCATTGGAATCAGCCTCACCCCAAACACTCAACAATTTTGCATCCCACCTATCTCCAGCTGGGAGAAGCCGTTAATCTCCTATAATCTAATTTATGCACAAAACCTGATAAAACTTTGCTGTGCCTCTAAAATTACCTAAGGTGTAGAGCAAAAGAGGGGGTTTAGGGCAAGGGTTGCTGGTGTGGAAAAGGGTAGGGATTGCCACAGAACAGAAGATGGTGATATTCAAATTCTGAGGATTGTTATCAGCTGGGTGGAATATCCCTTGCTTAGAACCAGAAACAAGAAGTCCTGAAAGCAAAGTAAAAGCAGCCCCTAGCTATGTGGGACAGTGAAAGGTTAAATAGAAGAGAGGTGGTAATGCTAGTGCCTAGAAATGCACAGCAATATCTTGGAAATAATGATAAAGAGATTTGGGTGAGAGTGTGTGATCGATGAATTTCATAAGAGAGCAAGGAGAGAAATGAGTGTATGCAAGGTGGTGGATCAGAAGGACTAAGGTTGGTTTGTGATCAATCAGTATAAAGACAGGACCTAGAGGCATACACCTCCAGGAGATCACCAAAAGGTGCCATGATGGAGCTAAAACCGTCTTGAGTATTTAAGAAATTAGAATGTTGCAAACATTAAAAAAAATCAAGTTCACTTAGAGCCTAGCTCAGTTTTAACCTCTGTTGATTTTCCTAGGATTACAGTACATA